>JAANYP010004305.1:113379-187635 GCA_020465985.1 Centrapalus pauciflorus
TTGTTTTGGTCGAGTTGAACCTTGTTCCAATCGAGTTGGACATAATTCCAATCTAGTTGAAAGGTAATTTGTATCGAGTTGATAAATAGATTCATTCGAGTTGAAATAGATTCATATCGAGTTGAATTTAACATTAATTCGAGTTTGTTTAATCATAATTGATTTTCAAAACTCATTCGAGCTTGACTAAAACATCATTCGAGTTTGATTAAACATCAGACAAGTGAAATTTAATTTGATTCGAGTTTTGAACACAACTAATTCGAGTTTAATCAATCATAAGTCAAGTTCATTCGAGTTTATTTACACTTAATTCGAGTTAGTTAACTCTTCATTTGAGTTTTACTGAAGTGTCATTCAAGTTTCATCAACTCGTCATTCGAGTTTCATTACTAATCCGTTGATTGATTCTTTCAGTATTCAAGTTTCATTCATTTCTATTCGAGTTGATTCAATTCATTGATCGAGTTTACCACTCTTTTTTTGAATTTGATCCCATTCATATCGAGTTTCACTCCATTTTCATTCCAGTTTGATCAACTTATCTCAAGTTTGATCAATGTTTCATATTCATTTCAAATTCAATCAAATTCCATTTAAAAGATCTTGGAAGATCCATTTTAATCAGTCAAAATATCAAAAGATACAGTAGCCATGGGGTCGGAAACCAAACCTCCAATTCTATACAGAGGTGAATACATTCAACAGAGGGAAAGATTCCTAGAATTTATCAGTTTCCATGACTTCTCAAAAGAAATGCTGAAATTCCTAAATAAGGGAGTAGTTGTTTTCCTTGTAACCATACCCGCTGTACCAACCGGCAACCCTCCTATCCTGGAAAGAACAGTAGAGTTCACAAACCTTACTAAAGCACAAAAACAAATAAAACTGGATGACAAGACTGCCAGAAAGCTCTTGATGATTTAAATTCCCAATGACATATATATCAGTCTAACCAATACAAAATAGCCAAATCCACCTGGGATGAGGTATGTAAATTGATGAGAGGTTCAGAAAAAGCAGCAACAAACAGAGCTTGAAACAGTCTGATGACTTTTGAAAACCTCAGAGCGAGAGAAAGAGAATTGCTTGAAAGTACTTATCTGAGGTTCGTCAATCTGGTTAGTGAGATAAAGAGGAATGGGATGACAAAATCAAATTTGGATATAAATGTCAAATTGCTAAACGTGTTGAATCCGGAGTGGGATAAGTATACAATGATAATTCAGGAAACAAAAGAGATTGACGACATGGACTTTCAAATGGTTTTTGAAAACCTTAACAACTACCAAGAAGTTGTTTTAAGGAAAATGTCAGGAAAGAAACAGGCTGAAAAGACAATCGTTGATCCTTTAGCTCTCTTGGCTGACAAGAAGTATAAATACAAGCTAAAGAAGGAAAAGCAGGTTGTGTTGAGCAGTAGTTCATCAGATTCAGATTCAACTGATTCCTCAACTGATTCTGAGATTGAAGAGATGAAGAAACAGATGGCCTTGCCGACGAAGACATTTCAGAAGAAGTTCTTCCGCAAACCGACCAACAATATGATGAGGTATAAGACAGGCTCGCAGAAGTATGAGAAGAAAGAGAGATATGAAAACTCGGGAGAGAGCAGTGGCAAGAAAGCTGAGAAATATGAGAAAACTGATAAGCCTGCCAAAAAGGATACTGAGCAAAAATGCTATAATTGTGGCAAACCAGGCCATTTTGCCAGAGAATGCATATTGCCTGTAGTAAAGAATTCTAATTATTAAACTCGAAAGGCACTGCTGGCAAAGGAAAAAGAGGCCGGTAAGGCTTTGATGGCTGAAGATGACCATTGGCTCCATCTATCCAAAGATGAAGATATTCTAGACGAAGATGCACATATCTGTCTAAAATCTGAAGATATTCCTGAGATCCAAGTCTGATGCTACTAAGATCATTATCGACTTCATACGCAAAATTCAAGTAAAGTTGCAACTATCAATTCAAACCATTAGATCTGATAATGGAACAGAAATCAAGAACAAGTCACATGAGACGTTTCTAAGTTCTGTTGGAATAACTCATCAATACTCAGCAGCTCGTACTCCACAACAGAACCGTGTAGTTGAACGACGAAATCGCACCCTTGTGGAATTTTCTAGGACGATGCTGGCTTACTCAAATCTTTCGTTATTCGTTTGGGCTCAAGCTATAGCAATGACTTGTTTTACTCAAAACAGATCAATCATTAACAAGAGATTCGGAAAGACTCCATACTGTTAGTGCCTCCTGGACGATAGCAGTCTAAGTATAGACAACATTTTGTAATAGTCAATTTGTTCATAATTGCATATAAATACGTATTTGATATATGTTTGTTATATGTTTGATAATGTATGTTTGATATTGATTGTATGAATGTTTGAACTTGGTTGTAATTGATGTGTTACAATAAATTCAAACATAAGTTCAAAGATAAGTTCAAACATAAGTTCAAAGGCAAGTTCAAAGTAACTTGTTCGAACTTATGGAGGACAAGTTCCAAGGGCCTTAGGCTTAGTCGAACTTGTCCTGGGCAAGTTCGAAACAGGTTTTATAAATAAGGGTTAATTTGTTTTAACTAACAACTTTTGCAGAATTTCAAAGGAGATTAGTGCAGAGGCGATCTCGAACTTGCAAGGAGATAGTGTGTTTGTTCTTGGAGAGAATCACGTGTCGGGGCGTTCTATTGTTCGTCTATCATCGTGTGTGTCTCCGGTTTTCGTGTGCGTGGTCTATCCATCAAGCCGCTAACGAGGATTCCGCACTCGTTGGACAGCGTCGCGTCAAGATAGGATCCGTAGAAAGGCGACCTTACAAGTGGTATCAAAGCCATAAGGGTGTTTGTGGTGTTCTTCGTGTTCATAAACAACATATATGGTTTCTTGGCGTTTTTGGACGGAAAAATCACAATCTGGTTAACTTTTCGAGTTATACAAGCAAGATAATGGGGAAAAGTTCATATTAGTTCATCATTTTGGTCGAAATCATAGTTTTTAATCCTAAAAACTTTGGTTTAAACTGAAAAGTTAAAAAAATCAAACTTTTGGCCTTTTTTTCGAACTTGCGGCGCTCGAACATAGGGGGTATTAGGGTTTGTTCAAATTTGTCAGAAATTCAAATTTTTCAGAAAATACGCTCCTCTCAAAGTTATTTAGGGTTTCATTCGAATTTGGCTGAGATTCGAATTTGCTAGCATTCGAATTTGTCAGATATTTGAACTTGTCAGGAACCTCGAACTTGTCAGAATTTCAAATTTGTTGATTTCGAACTTAATTTCGAATTTAATTTCAAACGAATTTAATATTAATCAAATTCGAACTTACCTATGTTCGAAATGGTTGATTTAAATTAATTTTAAATCAAATTAATTAAGTTCTAATTCAAAAAGTTTAGAAAGAATGACCAGTTTGCAAAAGTTTATCGAAATGGACCACGAGGTCGGTAAGGCAAATTCACCACCCAAGCTGATGAAGTTGGAAGATTATTACTGGTGGAAGGATAGGTTTGCCGATTTTGCTCGTTTCAATGACATGCGGATGTGGATCTGTATCGACGAGGCATACATTCCGCCCACTCAGGAGTTTGAAGGTTTTCAGAGAGTCCTGACATATCAGAAGATGAAGGATGACGACAAGAAACTATATGAGGCTGAGAACAGAGCGTTTTCTATTATTCGCACGACACTACCTCACGAGATTCAACACACATTCAGGAATCATCGTACAGCTACAGAGTTGTGTGATGCACTCGAGAAAAGATGTGAGGGGAATCCGAGGGTTAGATAAGGAAGGACCGAGATGCTAAAGCAGCAGTTCGCAATATTCAAGGCATGAAAAAACGAAAAGCTGGATGAGACTATCTCAAGGTTCTACCACTTATTGACAGAGTTGGATAATCACGATGTCGAGTATCGTGAACTTGAAAAGATTGAAAAACTTCTTGACGCTTTACCAGCGAAATGGGAGATGTACGTAGCGTTCATAAAGCATGATGAAGACAAATACGAAACTCTTACGCTCGAAGGAGTCATTGGTACGCTGAGGGCTTACAACTTTCAGTTACTCAAGAAGAAACGGGAATATGACCAGGTACAAGATCCAGACATGTATTTTGGGAAGTTTAAACGTTCAGTCGCAAGTGAACTGAAAACAGCTAAAACATTCTTCACGGGCGAAGCGTCTACTACAGTGGACGTAGAAGACTCAGGCAGTCGGGCTTTCTTAGGGTATTCTAAACTGGAAGAGAAACCGACTCAATCAGCATCTACTTCTCAACAGTACACAAAGATGCCTATGAGTGCACAATCAGCCGAATCTCAGTTGAATCTTTTGGCTTCGTTTGTTGCAGCATACGGAAATTGTGTACAAGGAAAAATCAACGATCCTGCGTTATGGGAAGAGGAATATGATCAGGTTGATCCTGATGATCTGGACGAAATGGATCTTCAATGGCAACTGGCCATGGTGATTCAGAGGGTCAAGAAATTCATAAAACGAACAGACAGAAATCAGAATGTTAGCAACAATAAGATTGAGTTCGACAAATCCAAGGTTAAATGCTATAACTGCCAGGGGTTAGGACATTTTGCTCTAGAGTTTCAACGACCCAAGGTTGAAAACTATCAGAATCAATCTCAGGGGAGATATCATCTTGCTAATTCGGGTAATCAAACGAACATCGCTGGTCTGTTAACTAACATATCATCGGACAGACAGCTTGATGGGACGTACGATTGGAGTTCACATTCAGAGACTAATGCTAGAGCCTTCATGGCTGAAGTAACAGAGTCTGGGGATGTTGGAGCAGAGGAAGTAACAGAGGACAGAGAACAAAATGATACAAGTCAAGTGTTTGTGGAAAAGTCAGATAATCAGACCGTTCTAGAGTTTGCCGTGCAGATGCCTAACGTGGAGTCTGATCATAGAAAGGTAGTTCTGAACTTTTCTACATTTCATGATATAAGTGTTTTAGATATAAAAGAAGATCTTAGGAATAAGCTGAAAGCATATGCTCAAGATGTAATAGTTCTAAAAGACAAACTAAGTGAGTAGCGTGTCAGGATGGAATTGATTTATGAGCATGTTGAGGCTTTAACCAAAGAACTAACTCTTAAAGAGGTAGAGCTAGCTGAAGCAAAGGTTAAGGTTGTAGAGGTAAATAGTAAGTTAGAAAAGTTTAGGAACTCTTCACTGAATCTAGGGAAAATCTTGGATGCACAACGTCAATCTAAGAAACCAGTAGGTTTAGGTTATAAAGAGAGTCCTCCACCATTTAACGATAGCTATGTGCCTCTGTCTCAAGATAAAACTTATAAACCAGTTGAGTAAGAGGTAGCAGCTGAAACTATATCTGAATCTGAGAAGGATAACGGAACTAAGG
Organism: Centrapalus pauciflorus; assembly: GCA_020465985.1. Lineage (NCBI taxonomy): Eukaryota > Viridiplantae > Streptophyta > Magnoliopsida > Asterales > Asteraceae > Centrapalus > Centrapalus pauciflorus. Next base: position 118,768 of record JAANYP010004305.1, read on the forward strand.
TGACTAATAACAATGCCACGATTAAGAAAGTCAAATTTGGGCAGTCTTCTATTGACAAAATTCTAGGAGAAGCTAATCCTGACTTTAATAATCAGAAAGAGGAAACAGTCACGATAGTTGAGAAGAAAGAACATGACACTAGTGAGACACCAAATTCAAAGGGCACGCATAAGAAGTAAATTGATAAAATGTCTTGTTTTAGATGTAATGAAAGGGAACATGTTACGTCTAGCTGTCCATATAGGAAGGTAGAGTCTACACCTAATGTTGGAAAGCCTGAACAACATAAGAGTACAACACCTAGAAGAGCTTACACTCCGGTTAGGTCTCAGACTCCTGTAAGACATCAGACACCAAGTAGAGACCAAGGATACCAATCTGAAATGCCTTATAACAGAAATTATTCTAGGGTTTTTGAAGGCCAAGAGTGAATTTAAATCACTCTGCTCCATAACAGGTTCTCAATCAAACACCCAAGTCACCTGAAAGGAGAGATGGGTTTTTGAAGGAGTTCAAGTATGTGGATGAGAACTGTATTACCAAGTCAGTCATGGCTTGGGTTCCCCGTGATATCTAACTTGTTTTCTTTCATGTGCAGGAGCTAACTACAGGTCTAAACAACAAGTGGTTCGTCGATAGTGGTTACTCTAGGCACATGACGGGGGAAAGAAGTCTACTCACAGACTTCAAGGGAGGGAACAAGGGATTCGTATCATTTGCTGGGAACAAAGGAGGAAATATCACTGGAACTGGAGTGATTACTAACGGGACTATCACACTTGATCAAGTATATCACGTTGATAGACTTGCTCACAATCTCATTAGTGTCTCTCAGATCTGTGATAAGAAGAATTTAGTTCTGTTTACTGATACTGAAGCGTTAGTGCTGAAGCCGGGATTCAAAATTCCTGAAGGATTATGATGAGAGCCCCAAGGAAGAATGATTTGTATATGCTGGACATGAACATCTCCGATTCATTGATGGGAACAATCTGTTTGTTATCTAAGCTTCAGAGACCGAATCAGTCTTATTGCATAAACGCATGGCACACTTGCACCTGAGAAAAATGAATTATATCACTAAACATGGACTGGTGCAAGGTGTCCCCATGATGAGTTTTCAGTTTGAAGACAAGTGTTTACCGTGCAAGAAAGGCAAACAAAACAAGAAGTCACACAAGTCAAAGACTCAGAACTCTATAGTTTACACTTTGGATTTGTTGCAGATGGACCTATTCGGACCTATCAACAACAGGAGTATAGGTGGTAGTTAGTACTGTTTAGTTATCACTGATGATTACTCACGATTTTCATGGGTTTTCTTTTTAGGTACGAAAGACGAGATAGCTGCAAATTTGATTGGGTTCTTAGACCAAGTCGAAAAACTCCTATGGGACGTGGGTAAAACGTATCAGCAGTGATAATGGAACAGAATTTAAAAACACAGTAATTGGTGTATATTGCCTATCTAATGGCATATTGCATCAATTTAGTGCACCTTATGAGCCACAACAAAATGGGGTGGCAGAACGAAAGAATAGGACCTTGATTGAGGCAGCAAGGGCCATGCTCTCGGATTCAAAGCTTCCTACCATGTTTTGGGGGAAGGCAGTGAATACCGCTTGTCATGTTTTAAATCGAGTCCTTACTGTCAAATCATTGAACAAAACCTGTTATGAAGTTCTGAATAAAAGACCACCAAATTTAACTGGCTTCAAACCGTTTGGGGTATCGTGTACATTAATGAAAACAAAACATCAACCTAAGTTTGGTGAAAAGCCTGACGAAGGTTATTTCGTAGGTTATGTGCCTAACTCACCAAACAAAAGGGTTTTTAACAAATCAAGCGGTATGGTAGATTTTGTGTATAACATTGATGTAACAAGTTATACACATGAACCCCAAACTGGTCCGGATTGGATATTTGATTATGACAAATTGTTTGAGTCATTTAACATTCCTTTGGATGGAAATGCAGGTACAATTGAGCATGACTTATCGTCATCAAATCTGAATGACGACGGTCAAGGTTTTCCAAAGACGAGCATTCCATCAACTTCTGAGCCTACATCGACAGAAGATGGGTCTCCAGCAGAGAATGATTCTGAGTTACCTACAACCGAGAATCAGACTACTAATTCTAACTCTGAGGACAATGATCATGAGGAAGAGAATGTAGCGTCTGAAGTCGTTCCCCCGTTAGGTGAAATACGATCAAACTTAGGAGATAATCTTAGAGTTGATGAGATTGAAACATCTAGAATAAACAAGGATCATCCAGTTGAGAGCATCATAGGAAATCCGAATGCTGGTGTGAGAACTAGGAGTAGTTTGAATAACAACATAGTGTTGTTGTTGATGATTAATAACTCCGAGGCTTTTCACACTTGCCTTTATTCGTGTTTTGTCTCACAAGTAGAGCCGAAGAATGTGCAAATGGCATTAAATGATAATTCTTGGGTTGATGCGATGCAAGAAGAACTGTCACAATACAGAAAGCTTGATGTGTGGGAGTTAGTGTCATTACCTCGAGGAGAAGTTGCAATAGGAACCAAGTGGGTTTTTAAGTGCAAGAGAGATGATCGGGGTATTGTAACTCGCAACAAGGCAAGGCTTGTCGTAAAGGGTTTCAACCAATAAGAGGGAATCGATTACAACGAGGTGTTTGCGCCAGTGGCAAGGCTTGAGGCAATCCATCTGTTTCTCGCCTTTGCATCCTTCAAAGGATTTAAAGTCTATCAACTTGATGTAAAGAGTGCTTTTCTGTATGGAAAGGTGAAGGAGCTGGTGTACGTTGAACAACCGCCCGGGTTTATAGATCCAAAGTATCCACACAGAGTGTATCGTCTTCATAAGGCTCTGTATGGATTGCATCAGGCACCCAGGGCATGGTATGAGACACTATCAACTCATCTTTTGGACAACGGTTTTGAAAGAAGGAGAATTGATAATACATTGTTCGTGAAGAGAAAGGGTGAACATTTTATCTTGGTACAAGTGTACATTGATGACATTATTTTCGGGTCATCAGATGAGCAGATGTGCAAATATTTCGAGAAGGTGATGAAGTCAAAGTTTGAGGTGAGTACTATGGGAGAGTTGAACTTCTTTCTGTTTGCAAGTTGAACAAAGGAAGGAGTGTATGTTTATCCATCAGACGAAGTATGTCTACGATAATCTGGAGCGCTTCGGGATGGAGGGAACAAAGCTGACTGCTCACTTTAGCACACCGATTCAAGTGAATGACAATCTCGGACCGGGTACAGAAAGTGATACTGATGTGGATCCGACTCTATATCGGGCCATGATCGGATCACTCATGTATTTAACTGCTTGTAGACCTGACATTATGTTTGCTGTGTGTATTTGTGGTAGGTTTCATGCTAATCCGAAAGAGATGCATATGGAAGCTGTGAAGCGGATTCGGAGATACCTCAAGTCGAAACCGAAGCTGGGACTTTGGTATCATGCTGATGGTCATCTGGAAATGGAAGCATTCACGGATTCAGACTATGGAGGTTGCAGCTTGAATCGATAATCAACAATTGGAGGTTGTCAGTTCCTTGGAGGGAGGCTCGTATCCTGGCAATGCAAGAAACAGACTTTGGTAGCCGTGTCAACGTGCGAGGCCGAATATGTAGCTGCTGGTAGTTGCTGTTCACAGATTTTGTGGATACAACAACAATTGCGGGTTTACGGTTTTAATTACACTCATACTCCTATTAGGACAGATAACCAATCTACTATTGATATAACTAATAATCCAGTAAAACAAAGCACATAGACATAAGACATCATTTTATACGTGATTGTGCTGAAAAGAACTTGATAAAACTGGTAAAAGTGGCAACGGAAGGTAACTTGATAAAAGTACTATTGCTTTTGATAATTCACGATTTGAGTTGTTAGTTCAACTGAATGGTATGCATAATCCAGAGTAACTTGACCTTAGTGTATTTTCTTTCTTTTTATAGTAAGTTAGTAGTTAAGTAGAATTTATTTCCTTTTATAGTAAGTAGTAGGTTATATTATTAGCTTATTCTTATTTATGAAAAACAAAAGAAAAAAGAGAGAAAACCATAAAAAGCTCAAAAAAAAAAACAAAAAAGGAGAATATTAGAAAATAGAGTTAAGTCTTAGATACATAGGTTCTAAGTGATATACATTTTCTCGTTTGATGTGTTGGTAGGCATAATACACAACGGGAATCTCAAAAGCTAATAAAATATTCAAGAAAAAGTCATATGTGTAACTAACTTAGATGTATGACCAAATGGTCTTAATTTTTATGTTAGAGACATACAGATAATGATTCTAAATGAGGCATGCAAATATTCTGGGAGATGTATAGCCACATCAGAAACATCTTAAAGAAAAGAAAAGAAAGAAAAATTTTGATAGTAAGGAGAGAGTCAAAACAAGTCACTTTGTTGTACGTAAGTACGGACCTGTTACCTCTAGTTTGAATCGAGTTAGCAAGATAAGTCACTTTATTGTACGTCAGTACAAACCTGTCACCGCTGTCTTGCTAGCTTTAAATAAATCTTAACATAAACTAAGACACTCTGTTGTATGTAAATACAGAACTGTGTCTGACGTTTGCCTTTTAAAGAAAGTTTGCAATACCGAAAAGTTTTAATCATTGTGTGTATGCCTTGATCATAGAAGTATGTCTAAGTATGGGACACGTAAGGTAGTTTTTGATAAATAAAAAGGCCATGGGATATTCCAAAGTGTAACATGTTTAAAGGGAAAATAATACCAACAATCACCTTGGAATGTATATCACGACAAACAATCAAAGGAATCAAAAATTCCTAAGTGTGCAACTGAAATACCAAAAGCGCGTTTGACACCGCTATATGATTGAACCTTCTTTGACTTTCTCGCAAAAAAATTCTGTTTAGTTTAGGTTGTAAATTTTTAAAAGTAGTTTTTGAGTACTTCAAGTTTCGTTCAAATTTAACTTTATTTTTTTATTTATTTATTTTAAAACATTTTATTTTATTTTATTTTTAATTCTAAGTAGGAAAAAGGTCAAAGTTACTAGGATGCATTTTTGGTTGAATAAACTAATATTTGGTGAAAATCTATTGCTTGGTGTGAATAATTTTGCAAGGTTTGTAAATTTCCGTTACTCGAAAAAGTTGAAAAAGATGAATTTTATTCAAAGATTTTCAAAATTTTCAATTAAGTTCGAATTAAGACAAATTCGAATTATACTTTGAATTTGTCAGGAAGTTCGAGTTTATGTCAAGTTCGAAGGTAGTTGGTATAAATAGGTCAACAGTGCATCATTAAATTCACCTACATTCGACTTTACTCCTTCGAACTTGTGTCCGGCGACTTCGAATTTATTTCCTCGAACTTGTCATTTCGACTTTGCTCCTATTTCTCTAAGTTTTGCTCAATTTTCTCGAACCTAGTCACATACTTATGTATAATAATCATTATTATACAAAGTTTGGGTAGTTTAAGACTCTTTAATGTCAAAAAAATCGAGTCTATTTGATGGTTTTTGGGTTTAAACTATGTGGTTCAATATCACAAGTTTTAACCGGTGAAGCTTCAAATAAAACATATATAACTTCAATTAGAACCCAAGAGGACTAGATTATACTATTTTAAGTCAAATGGGGTTAAAATCTTGGATTTTGGTTTGAAAATGACCGAATTCGAACATGTTCATCAGGTTCGAACTTGTCAGAAAGTTCGAAATGGTTAAAATATCTACAAGTTCGAAGTCAGTCATGTTCGAACATAATCCTCGAATTTGTTTAAATTCGAATGTTTTTATAAAATAAATTCGAACTTGTAGAAATTCAAATGAGTTGGATTTCGAACTTATGTAAGTTCGAAATTATGCAAATTCGAAATAAACATGTTTCATTTTATTTTCATTACTAATAATGGTTGTTGTTTCTATGTGCAGATATGGGTGATCGAGCTTTCTACAATAAACATAAAATGGTTATGTCGGTGGATAGAGAGTTGCCTGAAGCTCAACCGTACCGTCACATGGTTGAATTTTTGACGCAATCGCGGGTTGCTTATGCTCTGACTCAAAATCTGCAGATTAAATTTGCCGTGCATACGTCAATTTTGGGAGCATCTCCAGGTTGATTGCTCAGTGACGCCTACTGTTTTACATACAAGAGTTGGGGGACAACCTATAGTATTTTCAGCAGATTTGTTACGGCAAATCCTTCAGCTAGGCACACAGGACCAGGAGGCGGGGTCTATAGATTTTTCTGTTCATATTAGGCAAGCGGCATTTTTGCGTATGGGATATGCCCAAGATATTACGAAGGCTTCTTATGTGAAGAGTGGCTTAATTGGCCAATGGCGTTCTTTGGTGTATGTTATTATGGTCTGTTTTGCGCCAAAGCAGGCTGGCTTTGATACAATGGTGTCTAAGCTGCAATCGGCGTTGATTGCCTAAGAATATAATAAGCGTTTCAGTTTTTTTGTGATGTTCTTCGGTGAGTTTGTGCATCAAATCACTACTCCCGTCAGAGAAAGATTTTTGATGTATCCGATATTTGCGATGATGATCATCCGCCACTTTTTGCCAAATTTGCCTAATCTTCCAGATACAAATGGCGTGGCCATTATTGATAAAAGGATTTTTGCTGATTGCCAGTCACATAATGCGAGAAAGGCTGAGCAGATCAGGCTACAGGTGGCACCTTTGTTTGGAGCCGTTATTGACCCAGATTTTGTAGCTCCAGAAGAAGATAATTGGGCCGGTGAAGCTCCGCAACAACAACAACAACAACAACAGTGTTGGAGGCAAAGAGCTCCGGCTAGAGAAGTCCCGGCAGATAGGCCATCCTCCAGCCGACAATCCGAAATGACTGGAGCTGGTCCATCCACGGCAGCTGAAGGTCCGTCGACTTCAGCCCCAGAGTTTGATTACAGGGCACAGACCTTAGAAGAAATTTGGACTCAAGAATGGCTGCTAAACAAGATATTGCAACGGAATTGGTTCATGAGATTTTGGGACCTCCAACTGAGTATCATGATATATTCAGGGACATTGATGAATACCAACCACCCGAGGCTGAGGATATGGACACTGAGGTCTAGGTTGAAGGAGCTTCAAAAGGAGAAATCATGCAGACTGAGGCTGAGGGTCAAGAAAAGGCCTCCTCCGAGTCTGAATCTGATTCTGAGGAAATAGAAGAGGTTGAATTTGTTGAACCTGTTGATCCGACTGACAGAATTGGCAGATATGGATCGAGACTAGTCGTCAGTAGACGAAAGATGACAAGACGAGTTGGTGGGGATACAGAGAACGATGATTCAGATTTTGAAGAGGAAGACGATGCTCCACTCGTGCCTAAGCATAGGGCAAGGCGGCATAGATTCATGAAGGGAGCTCCATTCACTTTTATTCCTGAGCCTGTGTTACCAGCTGCTCAACAAACCACCGCTCCATCAAGATCCGCATCCACTTCATCGCCATCAACTACATTCACTGACAATGAGTGGTTCACAGAGCTGAAAGGAAAGGTGGACTTCCAAACAGTCCAAATTTTGAACTGACAACAGCAGTGAAAGAGCTTCAAGCACATAATGCCAGACTTGATCAAGAGAATGCTATGTTAAGAACAACAGTAGCTGATCAAGCATCTGAGATGAAGACAATGAAAACTCTCCTAGAGCAGTTAATAAAAAAATATGCAAGCTCAGGGGGAGAGTAGTTGCAGAGAAGCTGAGGTAAGGAGAGAAGATGATGACGACAATGATCCCGATGCTGAAAGAGAGATTGAGCTAGCAGATCTTTCTCAGAAGACTGCTCAGCAAGCTCTAATTCAGGGGGAGCCAAGTTAGTCAGGTGTGAGAGAAGGAAGTGAAGGCGAAGCGTCAAAGACAACTGAACATGATATGATTGAAGCTTTAATGGATCTTGACGATCAAGAGTAGATCCCCTCACTGGAAATACTTGGGCTAGGATAGTTTACAAGCCAGTCCGATGCCTCAAGAAAGTGCCGATGAAGTCAATGCCACAGGATGTACTGAGAAACATAATGTGGTGGTATGTTGACAATGAGACGGCGGAAGCAGTGATGGAGTACTACGAGGACAAAGTAATTTTGAAAGTATACGATCCACTGCATTTCATCAATCTATCAAAGGACGACCTGAGAAAGCTTCATGATCACCCGATCTTCTTTCATGAAGGCTGAAGATCAAAAGGCAGGAAGTTCCAGAAGGTAGTTAGAGTTTGTATAGATCAGGGATTGTATGCTGGTAGTAGTTTATATAGCTCTAGTACTTAGACAAAATATATAGTTAGAAGCTATCGTCAAGGGGGAGTCTGTTAGTGCATCCTGGGTGACGATAGCAGTCTAAGTATAGACAACATTTTGTAATAGTCAATTTATTCATAATTGCATATAAACACGTGTTTGATATGTGTTTGATAATGTATGTTTGATATTGATTGTATGTATGTTTGAACTTGGTTGTAATTGATGTGTTACAATAAGTTCAAAGATAAGTTCAAAGATAAGTTCAAACATAAGTTCAAAGGCAACTTCAAAGTAACTGGTTCGAACTTAAGGAGGACAAGTTCGAAGGGCCTTGGGCTTAGTCGAACTTGTCCTGGGCAAGTTCGAACCAGGTGTTATAATTAAGGGTTAATTCATTTTAATTAACAACTTTTGAATAATTTTAAAGGACATTAGTGCAGAGGCGATCTCGAACTTGCAAGGAGATTGTGTGTTTGTTCTTGGAGGGAATCACGTGTCGGGGGGTTCTATTGTTCGTCTATCATCGTGTGTGTCTCCGGTTTTCGTGTGCGTGGTCTATCCGTCAAGCCGCTAACGAGGATTCCGCACTCGTTGGAAAGTGTCACGTCAAGATACGATCCATAGGAAGACGACCTTACACATACGAACTGATAAATAAATGAGTCCCAAATGTGAAATTTTTTCATGTATTTGGATGCAGGTGTTTTATCCTGAATGACAAAGACAACTTGGGAAACTTTAATCAGAAAGCAGATGAAGGGATCTTCATTGGATATTCTAAAGAGTCTGTTGCTTTCCGAGTCTACTACAAAAGGACAAAGACTGTTAACGAGAGCGTAAACGTTAAATTCGACGAATGAGTTGTTATGGCTTCTGAACACACCAGTTCAGGACCCAAACTTAAACAGTCGACTTCTATGAAGTCATCTGAGCAAAATGCTGAAACGAATGATCTAAATAAATCGTTTTAGAATTTTTATGAAGACTATTTTGAAAAGACCAAACCTAATGTTTCAAATTTGGTTCCTGACAGGATCACTGAAGATCCATTCGTAGTCTCAGATCATTCACATCAACCAATTTCAGAAGACACTGGAGAGGTTTCAACAACAGATGTGCACTTACCTATTGATAGTCTACAACCAATTCAAGCTCCAGAATCATTTGAAATCCCCCTGAATTCTAAACACTTAGATAACACCCACCTCAGTTGATATCCCATGAACTTTTGAAGTAAATCCCCGATTTCCCTATCTGGACTTGAACCCCAATCAAGATCAACTTCAGCCTTACTTACAACATTCAAATGGACAAGGAATCACCCACCTAAAGACATAATTGATGATCCTTCTGCCTCAGTTAAAACCATAAGAGCTACAATGAAAGAGTGTCTCTTCTCAAAATTTTTGAGCAAGATTGAGCCTAAAACTGTGAAAGAAGCACTTCTGGATGCAGATTGGATAGTGGCTATACAAGAAGAGTTAAATCAATTTGAAAGGTTGAAGGTCTGGCGATTGGTGGTGTGACCAAAGGACAAATCTATCATTGGCACAAAGTGGATTTTCAAGAACAAGAAAGATGAACACGGTGTCATCATTCGAATCAAAGCTGGCCTCGTTGCCAAAGGATACAACCAACAAGAGGGTATAGATTACGACGAAACATTTGCTCCAGTTGCTAGGATTGAAGCTATTCGAATGTTTTTAGCATTTGCAGCACATAAAAACTTCATTGTATATCAAATGGATGTGAAAACTGCTTTTTTAAAAGGGGAATTAACTGATGAAGTATATACATATCATCCCGAAGGGTTTACCTATCCTTCGAAGCCTGATCATGTATATATTTTGGACAAATCATTGAATGGCCTTAAACAAGCACCTCGAGCTTCGTATGATGCACTTTCAAATTATCTTTTGAAATATGGATTTAACAAAGGTGCAGTGGATACAACCCTATTTATAAAACGTCAGGGTCCTGATCTTATAGTCATTCAGATATATATAGATGATATAATATTTGGGTCTACAAATATAGAGTTTTGCAAGAAATATGGATTTTTAATGTCCCAAAAGTTTGAAATGTGTATGATGGGAGAAATTAATTTTTTCGTAGGATTACAAGTAAAACAACTGAGTGATGGTTTTTTTATCAACCAGTCTGAATATATTCAAGACATGTTAAAGAAATTTAACATGGTCAACAGTACACCCATGAAATTCTCATGGCTCTGGATTCTGAATCTAAACTCGATGAGGTCTTTTTAGGGAAACCTGTAGATGTAACTCATTATCGAGGGATAATTGAGTCATTAATGTATTTAACTGCATGTAGACCAGATATTATGTTTGCTATTCGGGTCTGTGCTAGATATCAGGCATATCCTAAAGAATCACATTTGGCTGCTGCCAAACGCTTTTTAAGATATCTGCTGGGAACACCAAGCTTAGGTTTGTGGTATCTTAGGGAATCATCTTTTACATTAACTGCCTTCTCTGATGCTGATCACGCAGGTGACAAAATGGATCGAAAAAGTACACCAGGAGCAGGTTAATTCCTTGGTGACAAACCTGTATGCTTGTCATCCAAAAAGCAACATTGTGTCTCTCTGTCAACAGCAGAAGCTGAATATGTAGCAGTATCGTCGTGCTGCTTTTGTTGATTGGTCTAAACAGGTCCATATGCAACAAATCGAAAGTGGCAGATATAGTGTTCTGAGTCTTGGACTTGTGTGACTTCTTGTGTTGTTTGCCTTTCTTGCACGATACACAGTTGTCTTCAACTGAAAACTCTTCATTGGAACACCTTGCACGAATCCATTCTTAGTGATGTAGTTCATTTTTCTTAGGTGCAAGTGTGCCATGCGCCTGTGCCATAAAACTGATTCGGTCTCTGAAGCTTTTGATAGTAGACATATTGGTCCCATCGAAGATTCTGGTTTATTCATGCCCAGCATGTACAGGTCATTCTTCCTTGGGGCCCTCATCAGTATCCACTCTTCATGTACTTTGAATCCCGGTTTTAGCACTAACGCCTCAGTATCAGTGAACATAACTGAGTTCTTCTTATCACAGATTTGAGATACACTAATGAGATTCTGATCAAGTTTATCAACGTGGTAAACTTGATCAAGTTTGATAGTCCCATTAGGGACCACTCCAGTACCGGTGATATTTCCTCCTTTATTACCAGCGAATGAAACAAATCCCATGTTCCCTCCCTTGATGTCTATGAGTAGACTTCTTTCCCGAGTCATGTGTTTAGAGCAACCACTTTCGATGAACCACTTGTTGTTTGGACCTGTATTTATCTCCTGCACATGAAAGAAAAGAGGTTAGTTATCACGAGGAACCCAAGCCATGACTGACTTGGTAATACCACTCTCGTCCACATACTTGAACTATTTCAAATACCCATCTCTCCTTTCAGGTGACTTGGGTGTTTGATTTAGAGCCTGTTGTGGTGGAGAGTGATTTAAGTTCACTCTCGGCCTTTGTGTAGGCATTTGTTGTGGAGCCCTTGAATAATTTCGAAGATAAGGCATTTCCGAGTGATATCCCGGGGCTCTACCTGGTGTCTGATGTCTTACAGAAGTGTGTGACCTAACCGGAGTGTAAGCTCTTCTAGGTGTAGTACTCCTATAATTTTGTTGTGGTCCTGACCTAGATTGATCAGGGACACTATTTGGTGAATTAGTCCTAACCACTTCATTCGGTCTACCTGACACACGTCTTTGTTTCACAGTAGTCTTAGGTGTGGCTCGCACAATTTCTCGGTGTTTTGAGAACCACTTGTGCTTGCTACACTTGGAGAAGGTTTATGTTGTTCCGGCTTTCCATTTTTAGGTGTATAGTCTACCTTCCTATGTGGACAACTAGAAGCAACATGTCCCTTTTCATGACATCTAAAACAAGACATTTTGTCAATAGACTTCTTATGTGTGCCCTTTGACTTAGGTGTCTCACCAGTGTCATGTTCTTTCGTCTCAACTACAGTGACTGTTTCCTCTTTCTGATTATTAAAGTCGAGTTTGGCTTCTCCTACAAGCTTATCACTAGAAGATGGCACAAATTTGACCTTCTTAATCTTGACATTGTTACTAGTCACCCTAGTCGAGTTTGGCTTCTCCTACATAGGTTCAGATGCTACCTCTGAGTCAACTGATTTATCAGTTTTCTCATGAGGCTGAGGCACATAGTTATCATTGAAAGGTGGAGGGCTCTCATTATACCCTAAACCTACTGGTTTCTTATACTGACGCTGTGCATCTAAGATCTTTCCTAGGTTCAGTGAAGAGTTCCTAAACTTTTCCAGTTTACTATTCACCTCTGCAACCTTAACCTTAGCTTCTGCTAGCTCTACCTCTTTAATCATAAGCTCTTTGGTCAACGCCTCAACATGTTCATACATTAGTTCTATTGTAACACACAGCTCACTCAGCTTGTCTTTTAGAACTATGACATCTAATGCATCTGCCTTAAGCTTATTCCTAAGGTCTTCTTTTATATCTAAGAGGCTAGCATTGTCCGATTTTAAGGATTCATTTTGAGCAGTTAGATTAGTATGTGTTTCTAGCACTAAGTTCAATCGATCATTAGTAGTAGCACAGAAAGCACATAAATCGCGGAATGTAGAAGAGTTCAGTATTACCTTTGCGTGAGCGGATTCCACGTTTGCCATCTGTGCAGCAAACTCTAGAATTGATTGACTTTCTGACTTCTCTACAAGCAGTGGACTGGTATCATTCTGGTGTCCGTCCTCTGCTTCTTCCTCTGCTCTGACACTTTCAGTCTCTGTTACTTCAGCCATGAAGGCTCTAGTGTTAGACTCTGGATGTGTACTCCAGTCATATGTTCCATCAAGCTGTCTGTCAGATGTGACATTGGTTAACAGACCAGCTATGTTTGCCTGATTACTTGAACTACCTGGTTGATATCTCCCTTGAGACTGATTCTGGTACTGGTTCTGGTAGTTCTCAACTTTAGGTATTTCACACTCTCTAGCAAAATGTCCTAAACTTTTGTAGTTGGTGCACTTAACTTTGGATTTATCAAACCCAATTTTATTGTTGCTGACATTGAGATTTCTACCCGTCCTCTTGACGAATCTCTTGACTCGCTGAGTCCCCATGGCCAGTTGCCATTGCAGATCCATCTCTTCTAAATCATCAGGATCTACCTGATCACAAATGAAGCAAAAAGATTTAAATGATCTTCAACTGATTTTGCGCTCATCGGCATCCTTGAGTATCCATGAGATGTAGGTGCAGATTGAGTTGGCTTTTTTCCCGGTCTAGAGTACCCTAAGAAATCCCGACTCCCTGAGTCATCTACTTCAACCGGAGTCGATGTTTAACTCGTAAAGAATGCTATAGCCGTATTTAATTCACTTGCCACTGAAGTTTTGGACTTCCAAGTACATATCCGGATCCTGTACTTGGTCATACTCCCTTTCCTTCTTTAGCAACTCAAGATTATAGGCCCTCAGCGTTCCTATGACTTTTTCTAGAGTTAGAGTCTGAAACTTCTCTTCATCATGCTTTATTAACGCCACATACATTTCCCATTTTGCTGGTAAAGCATCTAGAATTTTCTCAATTTTCTCTAACTCACGATACTCGACATCGTGGTTGTCTAACTCAGCCAACAAATGATAGAATCTGGTAATGGTCTCATCCTGCTTTTCGTTTTTCAAAGCCTTGAATATAGCCAACTGCTGCTTGAGCATTTCCATTCTACCTTTCCTAACCCTAGGATTTCCCTCACACCTTTTCTCCAGTGCATCCCACAACTCTTTTGCTGTTCGTTGATTGCGAAATGTGTGCAGGATCTCCTGAGGTAATGCCATTCTAGTAATCGAGAATGCTCGGTTCTCGGTATCATATAACTTCTTATCATCATCCTTCATCATTTTATATGATAAGACTCGTTGACGTCCCTCAACTTCTGTTGCAGGTGGAATGTATCTCTCGTCTACACAAATCCATATTCTCATATCATTGAAACAAGTGAAGTCGGCGAACCTATCCTTCCACCAATAATAATCCTCCAACTTCATCAACTTAGGTGGAGTATTTGCCTTTTCTACCTCATGGTCCATTTCAATAAACCTTTGTAAACTTGTCATTGTTTCGTAAAAGTTTGAATTTAAAACTTAATTATTTTAATTCGAAATTAATTTAAATTAACACTTTCGAACTTGAGGAGGTTCGAAATTAATTAATTTTATATTTGTTTGGAATTAAATTCGAAATTAAGTTTGAACTTCAACCAAATTCGAAATATTTGACAAAATCGAAGGTATTACCAAATTCGAATTCCTAAATTCGAATTTAGGGAAAATTCGAAAATGAGCAAATTCGAATTAAGCAAATTCGAATCAAACCCTAAAGAACTTCGAAAGCAGCGTATTTTCTGACAAACTCGAATTTTGAGTAAACCCTAATACCCCATTAATGTTCGAGCGCCGCAAGTTCGAAAAACGGCTAAGAATTCGATTTTTTTCAAGGTTTCAGTTTAAACCAATATTTTTAAGAGTAAAAATATTGATTTCGACCAAAAAATTGAACTAATGCAAACTATTTTCCGTTATGTTGCTTTTATAGCTTGAAAATCTATCCAAAAAACGTGATTTGACCGTCCAAAAACGTCAAGAAACCACAGATGTTACTTGTGAACACGAAGAACACCACGAACACCCTAATGGCTCTGATACCAATTGTAAGGACTGCTCTCTACAGAACCAATTGTAAGGTCGCCTGACTACGGATCCTATCTTGACTTGACACCTGCCAACGAGTGCGGAATCCTCATTAGTGGCTTGACGGATAGACCACGCACACTGAAACACGAAGACTAGCACGGTGATAGATTAACAACGGAACGTCCCAACACGATGATTCTCTCCAAACGAAACTCTCTGAATGCTAGCAAGTTCGATATCGCCCTTTTGCCTAATCACTCTGAAAACCTGCAAAAGTCTGATAATTAATCGAATTAACCCTTAAATATAACACCCGGTTCGACTTTGTCTAGGACAAGTGCGAACTTGGACCAAGGCCTATTCGAACTTGTCCTCTATCAAATTCGAACCTTTGCCTTCAAACATATGTTTGAACTTATCTTTAAACTTTATACTTGACCTTATTGTAACACATTACCCTAAGTTCAAACATACAAACAATCAATATCAAACACATATAATCAAACATATATCAAACACTTGTTAATATTCAATAGCAAGTAAATTGACTTACACAAAATGCTATCTATACTTAGACTGCTATCGTCACACAGGATGTACTAACATACTTGAAGTCGAAATCGAAGCTGGCACTTTGGTATCATGCTGATGGAGATCTGGAATTGGAGGCATATACGTATTCTGATTATGGTGGATGTAGCTTGAACCGAAAATCAACAACTGGAGGTTGTCAGTTCCATGGAGGGAGGCTCGTATCCTAGCTATGCAAGAAACAAACTTCGGTAGCCGTATCAACGTGCGAGGCCGAATATGTAGCTGCTGATAGTTCTTGTTCACAGGTTTTGTGGATACAACAACAATTGCGGGATTACGGTTTGACTTACACTCATACTTCCATTAGGATAGATAATCAGTGTACAATTGCTATAACTAATAATCCAGTTAAACACAGTAAAAAAAAAAGCACATAGACATAATACATCATTTCATATGTGATTGTGCTGAAAAAAATTTGATTAAACTGGTAAAAGTTGCAACGGAAGAGAATAATGCAGATTGATTCACTAAAGCATTTGATAAGTCACGCTTTGAATTGTTAGTTCAACTAAATGGCATGCGTAATCTAGAGTTACTTGACCTTAGTAGAATTTCTTTCCTTTTAAAGTAAGTTAGTAGTTTAGTCAATTTTCTTTTTATAGACAGTTAGTAGGATAGTTTATTAGTTTATTTTTTTAAAAGTGAAAAACAAAAAGAAATAAAAAAAGAGAGAAAACTATAAAAATTTTTAAAAAAAAAAGAGAATATCGAAAAATGAATTAAGTCTTAGAATTCAAAGTGACGAAAATTCGCACAATCTAAATAAACTCTAGGTGTTGAGCTTTCACACATAATGGACCATAAATTCTAATTGATATACACTTTTTTGTCTGATGTGTTGGTAGACATAATACATGAAGGATATCCTAACAGCAAATAAAATAATCAGATGTCATATGTGTAACTAACTTAGATGTATGACCAAAAGATATTTTTCTATGTTAGAGACATACAGACAATGATTATAAATGATGTATGCAAATTTATCTGGGGGATGTATAGCAACATCAAAATACATCTTAAACAAAGGAAAGAAAAAGTTATTGAAAAGAAAAGGAAGTCAAAACAAGTCGCTTTGTTGTACGTAACTACAGACCTGTCACTGCTGTCTTGCTAACTTAAAAGGAACTCTAAGACGAAATAAGACACTCTGTTGTACGTAAATACAGAACTGTGTCCGACGATTGCCTTTTAAAGAAAATTTACAATACCGAAAAGTTATAATCTTTGTGTGTCTTCCTTGATCATAGAAGTATTTCTAAGTATGGGACACGTAAGATAGTTTCTTGATAAATAAAAAGGCCAAAGGAATTTCCAAAGTGTTGAACATTTAAAGGGAAAATCATACCGACAATCGACTTGGAATGTATATCACGAGAAACAATTAAAGGAATAAAAATTCCTAAGTGTGAAAGTGAAATACTGAGAGTGCGTTTGACACCGCTATCTGATTTAACCTTCTTTGACTTTCTCGCAAAAATACGTTGTTAGTTTAGGACATTTTTGTGGCAAAAATCGAACATTTTTTAGTTTTATGACATTTAAAACTAGGTGACTTTAAATCACAAGTTTTAAAACCAAAAACTTAAAATTAATGATACATAACTTAGATGAGAACCTAATAGGACTAGATTACATTGTTAATTAACTCAAATAGGGTTAAAATAATGGGTTACAAGTTGAAAGTGACCGACTTTGAACTTGTTCTTCAGGTTCGAACATGTCAGAAAGTTCGAACTAGTTGAAATATCTATAAGTTCGAAGTCAGTCATGTTCGAATGGGTATTTCGAACTTAATTAAGTTCGAATGGTTTTTAAATTCTTGAACTGTCTAAGTTCGAATATGTTAGACTTCGAACTTAATCAAGTTCGAAGTTATGCAAGTTCGAATAAAACAAATTTGATTTTAAATAAATTTCAAACAATTTAGTCATCTTTTGTGTGCAGATATGGGTGATCGCGCATTTTACATCAAGCATAATATGGTTATGGCTGACGATCTCCAATTGCCGAAGGCTCAGCCATACTGTCAAATGAAAGAATTTTTTACGCAGTCTAGTGTTTCATATGCGCTGACGCATAACCTGCTGGTCATTCTGACCTATGTGAGAAAGTTCTGGGAGCATCTACAGGTGGATTGCATTGTCACCCCTACTCTGTTGCGTACAAGAGTAGGAGGTCGACCGATAGTCTTTTCTGCGAACATTTTGAGACAAATCTTGCAATTGGGAACAGAAGACCAGGAAGCCGTTCTAATAAACTTTCCAATGCCCATAAGGCAAGCTGCCTTTCTGTGCATGCGTTATGCTCAGGACATTACAAAGGTGTCCTATGTAAAGAGTTGGTTAATAGGCCACTGGAGGTACTTAGTCCATGTTATCATGGTGTGCTTTGCACCGAAGAAAGCAGGGTTCGACATGATGGTGTAAAAGCTGCAGTCTGCGTTGATTACCTTAGTCTACAATAAACCGTTCATCTTCTCGGAGATTTTCTTCGGGAAGTTTGTTCATTAGATAACTGCCCCTGCCTGAGAAAGGTTTTTGTTGTATCCCCGCTTCATTATGATGATTATTCGATACTTTTTGCCGGATCTGATATCGTTACCTGAGCAAAGTGGCGTCACTATAATCGATAAGCGTATTTTTGCAGACTGCCAGACCCACAATGCACGAAGGGCTGAGCAAGTCAGCCCACAGTTGGATCCTTTGTTTGGTGCAGTTATAGATCCAGACTTTGTTGCTCTTGAAGGAGATAATTGGATTTGTGAAGCACCCCCTCAACAACAGCAGCAGCAGCAACCTCAACTACCAAGAGCACCGGCAAGACGCACTCTGGTTGCTCGAACGATTCCTCGCTCCCAACTTATTACAGCAACTAGTGAGCCATCCACTTCGGCACCGCAATTAGACCAACGGGAACAGACGTTGGAGGAAATCTGGGAACAAGGAGCAGCAGCTCAAGAAAGTGTCGCTGAACAATTGGTTCAAGATATTTTGGAACCACAACTGATATGGAGGACATATTCAGACAAATTGATGAGTATCATCCTCTTGTTGCCGAGTCTGAAGGCACAGAAGGTCGTGAGGAAGGAACATCAGCTATGGAAGAGGCTGAGGGTCAACTCGAGACCCCCTCTGAGTCTGAATTTGAATCAAGTTCCGAGGAGACAGAAACTGAAGATCTAGCTGTTACAATCAGCAGATATGGATCCAGAGTTGTTGTTAGCCGAAGGAAGATGTCACGGCCTGTAATTCGTGACGAAGAGGCAGAAGATTCTAATTTTTAAATAGAAGAAGAAGACCCAATTGCCACTCGACATAGGGCAAAAAGGCATCTCTTTATGAAGAGGGCTCCGTCTACTTCTGCTGCTATTCCATCTGCTTCAACCACCGCTCCATCCACATCTGCCTCCGTTCCATCCACCTCTACTCCATTCATTGAAAATCAGCGATTCACCGAGCTGAAGAGCAAAGTAGATTCTCAAACAGTAAAAATATTCCAACTCTCTCAAGCAGTGAACGAGTTGCAACAACATAATGCGATGTTGGATCAAGAAAATGCCAAGTTACATATGCCAGTGGTAGCCCAATAAGAAGCGCTGACAACTCAATAGTCCTAGATCCTGACACTACAGACCCTGGTGGAGCAACTTGTGAAAGATCTTCAAGCTCAGGGGGAGTGCAGTTGACGAGGATATAGTGAATTAAGCAGCTTGTGAAACATCTTCAACCTTGATGAAGAAGGTGATGATCCCGACATGCAGAAAGATAGTGAGCTAGCAGATCTTTCTCAACAGAATGCTCAGCAAGCTAATATTCAAGGGGAGCCTGGTGCTTCGGGTACATGAGTAGGAGAAGATCAAGAAAAAGGCAAGGCTTCTGAAGCCTCAGAGTCTTTTGAACAAGAAACGATAGGAGCTCTGGTAGATTTAGATGATGAGGATGAGTTCAAGTTTGATATTGAAGACTTCATAGATCAGGAGGAACTTGAAGAGGGAGAGTTCATACATGAGGATGTTCCAGATTGGAAAGATGATGATGAAGTATTAGAAGACGAAGATGATAATGTTGATGAAGTTTTGATTCAAAAGCAGCCGGTAACGGAGCAATATCTGAACAATGATGAAAATGTGATAGACATAGATATGCTTAACTCTGCTTTAAATGTTGAATCTGAATCTGAGGCAGCTGACAAGGATATATCGAATGAGGAGTAAAGATGTCAATGGTTAAGGAAAGAAGAAAAGAAGGAGGTCTTAGAAATAAAGAAGAAGATAAGGATACCGAGGGCAAGCAAACTATCAGGAGGAATTCTCAGCTGGTTCTTTGACAGAGAACTGCAACTATTTGTTCTAAAAAGAAGAGACGGATTGCAGTATTTGAGAAGATCGTTGAAAGATATTAGTTCGTTGCCAAAATGTGAAGTGAAGGAGCTAGCTTGGAAACAATTGAACTACCTAGGAGACGACCAATACGCTGAAGTACTAGCAAGAATAATTAGAAATGGTGAAATACTTAAGCCAAGATCTGGAAAAAGAGTAGTGGATGAAACCAGAATAGATCCACTTACTGGAAGGCCATGGGCTAAGATGGTTTACAAACCGGTCAGATGCCCGAGGAAGGTTCCATTAAAGACAATGCCACAGGATGTATTGAAGAATATGAAGTGGTGGTAAGTCGATAATAAAACAGTCGAAGCCGTAATGGAGGATGAAGAAGAGAAGGTAAATTTGGAGGTATACGATCCGTTGCACCCTGTCAACTTATCCAAGGATGACCTGCATAAGCTTCATGATCAACCAATTTTCTTTCATGAAGGCTGGAGATCTGAAGGCAGGAAGTTCCAGAAGGTTGTAAAGGTTTGTGTAGAACAAGGATTGTATGCTGGTAGCATTTTGAATTGGCCTTGTACTATAGAATAATAGAATATCTAGTTAGAAGCTATCGTTAAGGGGGAGTCTGTTAGTGCATCCTGTGTGACGATAGCAATCTAAGTGTGGGTAATCTTTTGTAATAGTTCAGGCTTTGTAGTTGCACGATAATACATATGTTTGATATTGGTTATATATATTTGACCTTGTTTATGATTGATGTTTACTTAAGTTCAAAGATAAGTTCAAACATAAGTTCTAGAACAAGTTCAGAGACAAGTTCTAGAATAAGTTCAAAGCCCAAGTTCGAACTTATGGTGGACGAGTTTGTGCGCTTGGGCCTTCACGAACTTGTCTGGGCCAAGTTCGAACTTATGGTTTATAATTATGGTTTAATCAGTGTTGATTAATAACTTTCACAGATATTAACATTCAGAGACCTACTACGAACTTGTGAGTGTTTTGTAGAGAGTTTTTGGAGAGATTCACGTGTCGGGACGTTCGTTGTTACGTCTATCATCGTGTTAGTCTCCGGTTTTCGTGTGCGTGATCGATCCGTTAAGCCACTAACGAGGATTCCGCACTCGTTGGACGGTGTCGCGTCAAGATTGGATCCGTAGGTATGTGACGTTACACGTGATACCCGACATGAGTACGCTCTAGAATCGTGAGTTTCACATCACTTCTAATATATCCTCACATTAATGTGTCGGTTCACCACACACGCTCCATTAACAGTTTATATAAGGAATGTGCATTCAACATGAGTTATCATACTAATTCACTTTTGGTATATCTAAAACGGGATTTGTTTTAGTACTTTAGATTAATAATTTTAATATGAACATTATCCTATTAAAAGTTCTTGGTAGCTCCATTGAACGCACAATGAAGCGGAGGAGACAGGTCAGCACACGGAGCTTGTTATAAACCTACTCCTTTAGGGAAGCATAGCGACCCGCCTTATGCCTCGCTTATAGTTTGTTTACTATGGGGAGCCGATTTATCGATTGACTGACAATGTATTTAGATTTAAATGTTACTTATATATAGTTCATTATAATATATACATATAAAATTCAAGGGTCTTTTTAAACGTTATAATATATATATATATATATATATATATATATATATATATATATATATATATATATATATATATATATATATATATGTATATATATATATATAATAATAATAATAACAAAATTTTAACCTAGGATAATACACGTTTATCCTAACCATAAATTAATTTTATCTAAACCCTTTAGGATAGACACTTAAATTAATTTAAAGCAATTTCTAAATAATTAGGAACTTGGATAATAACCTAATGCAGATAATTTTTTAAATAAATTCGGATTACAATTTTAAATAATATCTGAAACTTTAAACATTTAAAAATTTAGTTTTTTAAATTAAAAAAAAATAATTTCCAAAAATTAAAACCTAATTAATATCAAAACTAATTCGGGATTAAACAAAAAAAATACAATTTTGGAAAAAAGAAATTCAAAAATTCTAGGCTGTTAACAATTAATTGACCCTACGAATGTTGGTTCAATGATGGCAACCCAAAAAGGACCCTACTAATTAATGATAACTTTACAAATTAGTTATGACTTGGACACTAATTCCAACACCTTATTCCTTCTCCTTTTCTTTCTCAAAATCAGCAGCAGCTTTGAAGAGTTTCTCATGTTCCAGACCGGCCATCATTCCTTTTCTGGCTTCAAAACTTTCTACCTCTTGTTTAAGATAGAAAAGCACTTGGCTGTTTGGCTCTCCTCTTTCATTACAAGCTGCTAACTGATTCAAAATTGCCACTGTCCATTTGAAATGCTTGACATAAGCTGTCATGAACCTGAAGGCAATAATTTGTCTGACACCAGCTTTTAGAAGATTTGAGGATCTCTGAAAACATATTTTCTTGGATAGGGGGGATCAACAAAGAACCCTCCAACCTCAGCATATTCAATGTATTTACCTTCGACAGGGTCTACAACTTTAGGCCGGCTACGATCCATACATTTGATTTAAGTGGCATAGAACCGTTGCTCAATCTGCTTTACAATCTCCTCAAGCTTGGAATATTTGTTTGTCTTCTGGGTTTGATTTTGGGTTCCATCTTGGAGGTTCCCTTGACCATGTCTTCTGGAATCAAACCCAACCCTTTCACCTTCTCCAATAGTTTTCTTCCAAATGCTCTGAAAGTTTAGAATATTCAGAATTTGAACTTCTCAAAACAACTGCGATTTCAACCATTCCCTTTATCCCATTCTAGCTACATCAGCTGCTTCATATGACTCTAGTTCAGGGCCATCGGAAACGAATCTTCTCATCTGTAGCTTCAAAGGCTGATTTTTACTTGAAGCGAGGACAACTTTGACAATTGTTTCCTTGACAATTCTTCTTTCAGCAACATCAAAGAACTTCTTTCTGGCCAAGTTGTCAAAGTGGAATTGAGTTCTTATTGATGAAGGGGTGGAAGACAAAGATTTTCCTTTGGTCACAGAGACATTAGAGCATTTCTCTTTCTCAGCTTTCAACCACTGTCTGTTTCCTTTACAGCCTATTCCAACTTCTTTTGCACTACCAAGCATGACAATTTTACTTTCTTTGCCTCCTTGGTAGCCAAAGCCTGAGCAGCTTTCACTGAGGCTGCCTCCTCCTTTGCCCTTTCTAGAAACTCAACTTGCTCTTGTTTCCACTCATAATAAGTGTCAACTGGTATGTTCATTTCTTTTTCTTGAGCCTTATCATACTTGAGATGGAGCTGTCTTTCAGCCTCTGTATCCACAACAGCTTAGCCTTTTCTTTTGGCTGCTGTGAATGTAGCTATCTCAGTTTCTTCCTCCTTAGATGATTTCCGGACAAGTAGTCTTCTTTTTCTAGGCCTGTCCTCAGGAATAGGTTCCCCCCCCCCCCCACCTTATATGTTCCAGGGCTTGGAAACCTAACCTGAGTAGGCTCAGTTGTCCTTGAACCATGAGAAGTACCTGCAGCATCACCAGTTTTTAGATGACCTGCTACTTGGCCAATTGAGGTTGATTTCTGCTTAGAGGGAGATGAAGATTTCTCCCCTTTAGACTTTGTGTTTGAGGGTGATTTCTTCTCTCCCTTTGAAGGTGATGGAATAGGGCCTTCAATATCAGGACCAAAGGAACGGATCTAGTAGGCTTGGCAGCAGCAGGTTTTGAAATAGGTTTAGAAAACCTCAGCTAAATGGGTAAGGCAGTTTGCACTAAGAAAGCCAAGTTGTCCTAAGAAAGCCAAGTTGTCCTTAACCTCAGCTAAATGGGTAAGGCAGTTTGCAAGCAAGGATGATTAAGAAGTGGTAGTGACTGAAAGAATGGAAATAGCAGTCCTGTCAGTGTCGCTGAACATCAGACTCATAAGCTGTGCAAGAGTAATATTGAAAGATTCTTGCACATATTCAAAGCCTGATGTCATAAAATTAGACAGGGATACCGCTAAGGTATTCAAGGAGGCTAAAGTGGAAGGCAGAGGAACAAAACAGGTTTCAGGAAGACTTGACAGTTTTTGGGAAACAACTGTCAAGCTGGAGACGAGTCCTGTTGTTTTGAAATAAGAGAGGATAAGGATGTGAGAGTTGTTGTAGCTGTTCAGTGAGTGTAAGAAACTGTCAGGAATAGTCAGGTTGGGGAGAGGGTGACTGAAAGGATGACTTTAACGAATCAAAAAATCCTACAAGCTGTGCAGACACGGAGTCTGCAATTTTAGAAGAAAGGGTTGCCATTGAGTTTTCTAGAAGAACTAACGTTGTTGGTCAGCAGAGTAAGTTGTTCCTTCAAGGAAAGGTATTTTGGAGATGGAGGAGTATGGGTGGATTGTTTGAATGAGTTGATGGAGATGAGCGTGAGGATGATGGAGTGGTAGGTTCACTTGATGATGGTAGGGCCACAATGGAAACAAGTTCCATGTCCTGTGCAAAAGACAAGTGACCTAAGTTAGAGGGGTCAAGGATACATTTAGTAGTGGCCAAACCTGGATCATGAGGTGAGGTGATGAGGGTTGTTAGCCTCTCAAGAATCACTGGGATTGTGATTCCTTCATCAAAAACAAGGGTGGTAGCCTCAGTAGTGCCTTGGTTTTGAGGCACTTCTTCATGAGGTGAGGTGATGTGCATTTCAACATCACCAGTGATGAAAATGGTGATGAAATTTGCATCTGGGGAAATCCTTCACCAGAGGGTTGTTCTGTGCCCTGAGGATCACCAGGCTTGGATGTTGGTCCTGCAGCCGCTGATGGGGTTTGATCAGTTGCATCATGAGGAGCAGAAGTTGAAGGCTGATCAATTGGAGGGCTTGAACCAAATGCTTTGACACCTTGTACAGACTCAGGTTGTGTAGGAGAAATATGAGTACGGGACTGTGTGGACTTAGTGTGGAGTGGAGAGAACTCCTATCTTTCAATGTCCTCACCCTGTTAAGAAGGAGGGATAGATGATGTGGTGGTCTCCATATGTACAACTGGTTCCTGTTGGGAGGAACCAGAGGGCTCAGGCTGACTTTGGGTAGACTCAGGTTGGAGTGAAGCAGGCTCCATAGAAGGTGCACATCTTTCTAAGATAGGAGGAGAGGATGCATCATGGGTTGCTTCTTTTGCAACTGACTCCTGTTGGGAGGGGTCAGATTGGCTGTGTTGGGTAGGTAGGTTTGCTGATTTCTTACTAGCTAAGGGTTTTCTCCTTTGGCTGGAGAGGAGACTTGGCTAGAAACTAGGGGTGTAACCTGTTCCCTAGTCTCAAATGGCACAGAGCTGCCAGCCATAAAGGCTTCTGGTTCAACAGATGAACCTGGGAGATCACCCTGCTCCCCCTCAGGCACAGTGACTAAGGGTACAGACTTGGTTATTCTGGCCTTATTGGAGACATGCCCTGCTGCTGTGAACTTCAGGGCACATTTTGCCCTTGATGCAACTGCTTTGGATTTTTCATTGGAAGTAGGAATTGGATCCACCTACTGTGCAGAAGGTCCTTCCACTAAACCAAGCAACCTCCTCATTGGTGTTGTGAGAGGAGGTTCTTCAGAGGTAACCAAGGCATGAAATACTTTGTTTCCAATAACAAGAAACACTATTGACTTCAAAAATGGCTTAGTATTGTAGAGAAAGTCACCACAAATGTGTTTGACAAAGGCTCTTGTTGGTACACCCGGTGTGACAACAAAAATCTAGTTTGTTCTTGATAGTCAATTGTAATAGATAGGGCCTTACGAATACAAAGTCATGATTATATGATTCATGTTTATGTCTTTAGTTCATGATTGTATATTAAGTTCATGATTGCATGATAAGTTCATGAGTGAATGATAAGTTCATGATTTAGTAGGTATGAACTTATGGATGATAAGTTCATACGAACTTATGGGTGATAAGTTCATAAGAACTTATATCTGATAAGTTCTTACGAACTTAGTTGCATGGGCTTGAACTTATAAGTTCGTGGGCGTGGGCCATGCACGAACTTAGCATGTATATTATGAACTTACGTTCAATAATTTAAAACAACTTTCACAATCATAATTTCAGACGGTTTAGGAGAGCAATAGAGCGACCAGTGCAGCGATACAGTTTGTAGTGTTGATATTCCTTCAACTAACATCGTGCTTGCCTCCGTTTTCCCGTGTGAGTATTCGTGTTTGATCCCTTCATGTTAAACGAGGATTCCGCACTCGTTTGACGTCACAACGCCTTGATAGATCTGGTAGGGAGGGACAATCCAACTGGTATTAGGGCTTTTAGTTGAATGTTCTTCGTGTTCTTCGTGTTTCGTTGAACATTCAAAGGTTTCTATGCATGTTTTCCGAATAAATCATAATTTTTTTCTCGATTTTTTATGTTGATTTTAGTAGTTTTTCTCATCTGTGATCATCTGAGTTCTTTAGCTAATGGGATTCATCATTTTTAGCCTTAAAAACGTTGAACAGATCTAAGTTTTGAAAAAATTCATTTTTCAGGCGCCCTCACGAACTATTCTAGGTTTCCACGGACTTGTCAGAACAACGGTTCTACAAACTTAGCATATTAAGTTCGTACAAACTTGAGTAATGAGCTTGTCAGAAACTAGGGATTCACAGACTTAAGTGTTAAGATGAATTTAGTCATTACGAACTTAAGGATCACGAACTTATTATAAAACGAATTTAATTTGGTAAAATAATTTATTAAATTTGTACGAACTTGTTATAAGTCTGTACGAAATTTATTTTGAATTCATTTTTAAAAAATTAATTAATTAAGTTTGTGACCAAAAGTTTCTAGAATGTAAATTTACACAGGTTTATGGAAATGGATCATGAAGTTGGTAAATCGAACTCCCCACCAAAGCTCATGAAAACTGAGGAGTACTATTAGTGGAAGGACATGTTTGCAAACTTTGCTCGTTATAATGACATGAGAATGTGGATCTGTATCGACGAAGGATATGTACCCCCAACTATTGAACTTGAGGGCAGGAAGAAGGTTCTCTCTTATCATTAGATGAAGGACGAGGATACAAAGATCTATGAAGCTGAGAATCGAGCCTTATCTTCAATCAAGATGTCTCTGCCTTTGGAGATTCTACATACTTTCAAACACCACTGGACCTCGAAGGAGCTTTGGGAGGCTTCGGAAAAAAGGTATGAGGGAAATCATCAAGTAAGGAAGGGAAGAACCGACTTGCTGAAGCAACAGTTCGCAATCTTCAAGTGTCTGAGTAATGAGAGTATGGATGAAGTGATCACTCGATTCTATCACCTTTTAACTGAACAGGATAATAATAGAGTTGATTATAAAGAATCAGAGAAGATTGACAAACTTTTGGATGCTTTACCACCAAAGTGGGAGATGTAGACTACTTTGTTGATGCATGATCAAGAGAAGTTAGATAAGCTATCTTTTGAGGAAGTAACTGGGATGCTGAGAGCTCATAACTTCAAGATGCATAAGAAAGAGATGGAGTATGATCAGGTGAAGGATTCGGAGATGTACTTTGGTAAGACTAAGACATTTACTTCAAGTGCAACTAAGTCTGAAGCTACAACATTCTATACTCGGGAACAAGAGAGTGTACCAGGAGAAATAGAAGAATCTACAGGTAGGGCTTTTCTGGGTTTCTCAAAAACAGATGATCAACCACAGATTTCCACTTTAGGATCATCAACTAAAGGGTACATAAAGATGTCGATGAGTGTTAAGACTGCTGAGGAGCAACTCAAGCTTCTAGCATCATTTATAGCAGCATATGGGAACTGTATTCAGGGGAACACCAACGATCCGACACTCTTAGAAGAAGACTAGAATCAGGTTGATCCTGATGATCTGGAGAAAATGGACCTTCAACGGCAACTGGCCATGGCGACACAGAGAGTTAAAAGGTTCATGAAAAGAACAGGCAAAACACTAAGTGTGAACAGTGTAGGATTTGACAAAT
Source organism: Centrapalus pauciflorus (assembly GCA_020465985.1). Taxonomy (NCBI): domain Eukaryota; kingdom Viridiplantae; phylum Streptophyta; class Magnoliopsida; order Asterales; family Asteraceae; genus Centrapalus; species Centrapalus pauciflorus. The sequence continues at coordinate 146,636 of JAANYP010004305.1, forward strand.
CAAAGGTCAAGTGTTACAACTGTCAGCGGTTGGAACACTTTGCTAGAGAGAGTCAAAAACCTAAGATGGATAACCTTTAGGATTCAGGACGTCATAATTCTACCGGTTCAGGGAATCAGGGAATCAAGGTTCAGTGGCTGGTTAACTCACAAATGTGTCTTCTGATAAATAGTTAGATGGCACGTATGATTGGAATACACATTCTGAGGCAACCACTAGAGCTCTCATGGCTGAAGTGACAGAAGCTGATAGAGATAAAGATATTGGAGCAGAAGAAGTAAAGAAAGAGGATACCCAGCTGTCCGATTCAGGTCCATTGGCACTAGAGAACACTGAGGAGCTGACTAGTTTGGAATTTGCAGTTCAGATGGCCAACATTGAATCTGACAGTAAAAAGGTAACTTTAAACTTTTCTACTTTATATGGTTATGTGTCTTATGTACAACTCTGAATGATAAACTGAATTTAGTACTAGAGACACATTGATCAGTGACTACTCAAATCCAATCATTAAAATATGATAGTGCTAGTTTATTAGATATCAAGGAAGATCTTAAAGCTAAACTTAAAGCTGATGCTCAAGATATGATAGTTCTGAAAGACAAGTTCAGTGACCAATGTGTCAGGATTGAACTGATTTATAAGCATGTAGTATCACTAACCAAAGAGATCTCCTTGAATAGCAGACTCTATAGTAAGGGTATCTGAGGCAAACAACAAGATTGAAATGTTTAGGAATTCGTCCTTGACTATAGGCATGATCTTAGATTCACAGAGAAAGTCTAAGAAGCAGACTGGCCTAGGGTATGAGGATGTGCCTCCACCCTTCAATAGCAACTACGTACCTATTCCTCATGAGACCATGGAAACAGTTAAATCATAGGAAATAAAGGTAAATGAGTATGTTGAAGTGTCAACACCTATCCCTCAGGCTAGGCAAATGGTACAGTTGTGGAATCTAGTAGTATGCCAAAACTATATGAAGTTGAAACTGTAAGGGATAAGAAAAAAGTAAAAATGAACAAGGCAGTTGATAAGAACAAATAGAATATTAGTGTGACACCTAATACAAAGAGTGCAAATAAGAAATCAATTGAGAAGATGTCTTACTTTAAGTGTCATCCGAAAGGACATGTTGCTTCAGGTTGTCCCTATAAGAAAATCGAGTTTACCCCGAACAAAGGGAAACAGGAACATCCTTCCTTGAAAACAATACCTTGTGATGTGAGCATAAGTAGTTCTCACGGTTCAGAGAAGGACTCTTGTGTGATGTCACGATTAGGTAGTAGACAAACACTAGTGTTTACCAGAAAAAATGAAGGACCTAGGAATAATTCACCGAATAGATTCCCAAGTCAATCAAAGTTTGGCCCCCAAGCCATCCTTAGGAATCGTATACCAAATAGGAGTCACACTTCAGTTAGGTCTCATACTCCTAATAGACATTAGACACCAAATAGAGCGCAGAATTATCACAATGAGATGTACTTTAACAAAGATTATTCTAGGGCTGAACAACAAAGACCAATCCAAAGGCAAACAGTGGATGTTAATCACTAGAATTCACAACCTGTTCTTGATAAAAAAAAACCCACGAAACCTGAAAAGAGAGATTGGTATTTGAAAGAATTCACGTTTGTGGATGAGAAAGGTGTTACCAAGTCAGTCATGGCTTGGGTTACCGTGATAACTAACTTGTTTTGTTTCAAGTGCAGGACTCAGCTATAGGTCCAAACAACACGGGGTATGTGGATAATGGTTGTTCTCGACACATGACAGGGGTGAGAAGTCTACTGACTAACTTCAAAAACGGGAATAAAGGGTTTTTTCTTTTGTTTGGAATAAAGGAGGAGATATCACTGGATTAGGAACGATCACTGATGGGAAAACTACTCTCGACCAAGTCTACTATGTAGAGAAGCTTCATAATAATCTCATTAGTGTCTCTCAAATCTGTGATAGGCAACATTCAGTACACTTTACTGAGAAGGAAGCGCTGGTGCTAAAGCCTGGGTTTAAGATTGCTGAAAAGTGGATAATGATGAGGGCTCCAAGGAAGAATATTCTGTATATGATGGACATGTCCATAGCAGAATCTTCAATGGGATCTACATATTTACTATCCAAAGCTTCAGAATCAGAATATTTGCTGTGGCACAGGCGAATGACTCAATTGCACTTATGGAAGATGAACTTCATCACTAAATATGGCCTTGGGTAAGGTGTACCAATCAAGAGCTTCAAATTTGAAGACAAGTGTGTACTTTGCATGAAAGGGAAATAACACAAAAAGGCGCACAAGTCTAAGACTCAGAACTCAAACTCCTCCACTTTTGATCTGCTGCATATGGATCTTTATGGTCCAATCAACAAAAGGAGTGTAGGTGGAAGTTGGTATTGTTTGGTTATCATCGATGATTACACACGATTTTCTTTGGTTTTCTTGATAGGTATAAAGGACGAAAAAGCAGGCATGCTGATTGGGTTTTTAGACCAAATAGAGAACGCCTATGGGAAAAGGGTGAAGCGTATTATAAGTGATAACGGAACTGAGTTCAAGAGTGCCTTCTTGTACGTAAAGTGATAGAACTGGTGTATCTGGAGCAACCGCTAGGGTTTACAGATCCTAAGTATTTGGACAGAATATATAAATTGGATAAGTCTCTATATGGGTTACATCAGGCACCCAGGGCTTGGTACGAGAGACTATCTACTCATCTCTTGGAAAACGGGTTCGAGAGAGGGCATAGAGATATTACACTATTCATTATAGGGAAAAAGGATAATTTTTTGCTGGTACAAGTCTATGTGGACGACCCTAATCTTTGGGTCTTCAAATGAACATCTGTGCAAAGACTTTGAGAATGTCATTAAGTCAAAGTTCGAGATCAGTGCGATGAGGGAGCTGATTTCTTTCTAGGTTTACAAGTTGAACAACGAAAGGAGGGTATGTTCATTCATTAGACGAAGTATATGAGTTATTGGAGTGCTTCATGATGGAAGGAACAAAACTCATGACACATTTCAGCACGCCAAATCAAGTCAACCACAATCTTGGACCGGGTACCGAAAGTGATACTGATGTGGATCCGGCGTTATATCGGGCAATGATAGGGTCACTTATGTATCTATGTGCCAGATTTCAAGCCAACCCAAAAGAGATGCATTTGAAAGCTGTGAAGCGGATTCTGAGATACCTGTAGTCAAAACCGAAGCTGGGCCTTTGGAATCATGCCGAAGGAGATCCAGAAATGGAAGCTCACACAGACTAAGACTATGAAGGGTGCAGCTTGAATAGAAAGTCAACAACGGGAGGTTGGTTGTTCTAAGGAGGGAGACTGGTGTCCTGACAATGTAAGAAATAGACATCGGTAGCCGTTTCCACATGGGAAGCCGAATATGTAGCTGCGAGTAGCTGTTGTTGACAGGTTCTATGGATCCAACAACAATTACGGGATTAAGGTTTGACTTAAACTCATAATCCTATTAGGATAGACAACCAGTCCACAATAGCAATAACCAATAATCCGGTAAAGCGCAGTAAGACTAAGCACATTGATATACATCATCATTTTATTCGTGACTTTGCAGAGAAAAACCTGATTAAGTTGGTAAAAGTTCCAACGGAAGACAACTATGTGGATTTCTTAACAAAATCATTTGATAGATCACGCTTTGAGTTGTTAGTATAACTAAACGAGATGCAAAATCCAGAGTAACCTGACCTCGCTAGATAGTTTTTCTATAATTTTTAGCTTTTAGTTTGTCTTTCTAGTTAATTTACTTAATAAAAACGAAACATAAAAAAAAAGAAAGAAAAAAGAAAACAAGGAGAGAGGTCATAGAGTTCAAAGTTCAACATAACGAGATCTAGCGAAAACTAAAAAACTCTAAGTGTTAAACATTCACACATAATGCACTATAAACTCCAGTGATGTACATATTCATGTTCTGATGTGTTGGTTGGCATAAAACATGAAGATTCTCCTAAAATCCAATAAAACAATCCAGAAATTGTCATATGTGGTACTAACTTAGAAGTATGATCAATAGGTCTTAATTTCTATGTTATAGGCTTACATAAAATTTAATTATGAATGAGGTATGCAAATCAGTCTGGGAGATGTATTGCTTCATCAAAATACATCTTAAACAAAGAGCAAGCATGAGTCGAAAATAAAGTCAAGACATGTCGCTTTGTTGTATGTAGGTACAGACCTCTCACCACTGTTTTGAGTTAATATAGCAAGATATGTCGCTTTGTCGAACGTAAGTACAGACCTGTCACCGCTATTTTGGCTAAATATGAGAAGTATGCTCTACCAAAAGACAAACCAAGACACTCTGTTGTACGTCAGTACATACCTGTGTCTGATGTTTTCCTTTTAAAGATGATTTGAAAATACCAAAAAGTCATAATGATTTTATGTATGTCTTGATCATAGAGGTATGTCTAAGCAGGGGACACGTAAGGTAATTTCTTGATAAATAAAAGGGCCCAACAATAGTTCTAGTGTTGCATGTTTCAGTGGACAGCAATACTGACAATCAACATGATGTATATGTTACAACAAACAATAAAGGGATGTTAAAATTCCAAAGTGTGAAAGTGCAACACCAAAAGTGCGTTGGCCAAGCTATTTGATTTTATCTTCTATGACTCTCTCTCAAAAATATTTACTTTGTGTTATTTTGTCTTTAATATTCAGTTCTCGTACATTAATTTTATCTTTAATTTTCATTTTATTTTAGTTTATTAGGTAAATTTGAAGTAGGTAGGAACGAGGTCATATACTTGGATTTATTCCAGTTGAAGAAACAATAGAAGCGTGATAATCAGTTGCTCAAAGTGAGGTGTTCTACGATAATTGAAAATTTTTCTAAGTTTTTAAAGGTTAATGTTAAGATCGTGCCATATAAGTCCGTACGAACTTATGGGAGGTGTTCCGCGATAAGTTGAAAAAGTTTTTTTTTTTTTTGTTTTTAATGGTTAATGTTAAGTTCGTGCCATATAAGTCTGTACGAACTTATGGTGACTAAGTTCGTATACATCGTGTGGGGCCTATAAATAGTGCCACAACATTAAATTGTTCACCAACCAAGTACGAACTTATCCCTCACGGACTTAAGGGCGATTACGAACTTACCAAGCGATTACAAACTTAACTCTTTACGGTTTTTGTTTCTGTTTCATGAAGATACCCATCGATTCTTCTCGAATTTAACATCCTTGCTGTCGGTTTACCTTCTAATCGACAAAGTAAGTAAAGTTTGGGGAGTTTATTTGGATCTTTAAAGGGTAATTTGGGTATTGGTATCCAAATAAAAAGGGGTTGATAACTCTCGGTTTTAGGATATAAGCCTTACAACTGAATCTTATAAAACCCGAATCGAACCTATTAGGACTAGTTTCATTCGTTGATTAAGTCTAAAAATGGTTAAATTTTTTAAGTTCACATTAAAAAAAACCGACCACGAACTTATTTTAAATTTCTAAATTAAGTTCGTTTGGGTCTAAATTCGTACGAACTTCCTTAAGTTCGTGCGAAGTTATTTGATTTCTAAAATTCACTTTTTCAAACTTTAAATTTTTATTGTGTGTGCAAGAATGGCAGAGCGAGCGTTTGTAAACAAACACAGCATGGTGGTCAGCATAGATATGCAGGCACCAGAAGCAAGGCCATACAAGGACATTTTGGCTTTTCTAACTAGATCCTAAGTAGCAAACGCCTTAACGCATAATCCAACATTGATGATTCTATACATTCGTCAATTTTGGAACACATTGCATCTTGACAACTCTGTCCTCCCCCGGTACTCAGGGCAAAACTAAATGGGCAGCTAATTGCTTTCTCGGTGACAGATTTAAGGACAATTCTGGTCATGGGCACTGAAGCTCAGGAATATGGTCCTACAGATTACCCAGCTCAACTACGCCAAGGGGCTTTCCAACGGATGGGATACTCTCTTGATCTGACCAAAGCATCTTATGTAAAAAGTGGACTTCCATGGCAATGACGTTATTTGAAGCAAGTTCTTCTCGTCTGTCTAGCCCCGAAGAAGGCCTGTTTGATGTCATGACATCCAAGCTACAATTTTGGATGATCTCATTTGTATACAACAAGCCATACAACTTCTCTGGGTTCTTTTTTGCAGAATTTATACATCAGATAACGGCTCCAACTCGCGAACGATTCCTAATGTATCCACGTTTTGTGATGATGATTATTCGTCACTATCTGCCTAATTTTCCACCATCACTGGAGGTTGTTGTAGTTTCAGGGATAGACGAACAAATCTATTCTGATTGTCTAGGCCACAGCCAAAGACGGCCTGAGAATGAGTATCCACAACCTACTCCACTATTTGGAGCATTGCTCAATGGTGACTATGTTGCTCTAGTAGGAGAAGGATGGCTAGATGATGTGCAACACGGTCCAGCAGTGGCCCCAGCATCAGCAGCACCTATAGCACAAGTGGTGCAACCTGCCTAGCATCAAGCTGTACCAGCACCAGCAGCAGTAGCACCTCCACCTGGTGTTCAACCTGATCCTCGACAAAAAGCATTGGAGGATATTTTTTCTCATGGTGTAGCTGCTCAAGCTGATATTGGAGAAGCGGTCATTCAAGATATTTTTCAACCACCTGAAGCACCTGGAAAGATCTTTGAAGAGGTTGAGAACTATCAACCACATCAGTCTACTGCGGCAGCTAAACCATCTCAGATTATGGAGGATGTAGAATCCGAGACTGATTCGGATGCGGCAAGGTATATTAGGGATGTAGCAAATCCACCAACATCTTATGTTCGCTGTCATTCACGTGTGATTGTGCCGCAGACTAGGCAACAGCAGACATGACAGCTTCAGGATGATGGTCATTATGAAGAGTATGAACCAGAAGAGGAGACTTAGGAAAGGCACCTGAGGGCTAAACGACAAAGGATAGATCAGCCGGTGCCCTTTACCTCTGCAACAGTACCACCACCAGCAATAACCACAGTCGCACCATCGTCATCTGTTCCACCCGAAATCTGACAGCCATATCCTTCTTCATTTGCAAGCTCAGATTGATAATCAGGCTGTGCAGATTCTCCAGCAGACAAATGCGATTAGGCTTAACGTTGAGTTAGATCAAAAGGTGGCTGATCAACAGTAGAAGATTACCACCCTTTAGGATATACTGGCACAACTTTTGAAAGATCGTCCAGTTCAGGGGGGGAGAGCTGTTCGAGAGGATGCCTTGAACCATGTTAGGAGGGATGATGAAGAAGATGACCCAAGTGAGAATAAAGACAGTGAGATGGCAGATCTTTCAATACAACAATCTGCTCAGCTTCCTGAACCTCAGGGGGAGTCTAGTTCATCAGCCCAGGACAAGGGTAAAGGTAAGGCTACAAAGACAAGAGATGTAACCGAAGAAGACATGATAGGAGCTCCGTCAGGATTAGATGAAGATGAGTTAAGGTTTGATTTTGAAGATGACTTAGATCAGGAAGATCTTGGGGAAGGAGAACTTATTTCTGAAAATTTTACTGATTGGAAATCAAATGAAGAAGTGGTCATAGATGAAGATGATAATGTTAATGAAAATTTTGTCTATAAGCAACCTGTTACTAAGCAACATGTGAATGTGGATTAGAATCCGATAGAACTAGATGTGTTAACATCTACACTTAATGATGAATCGTATTCTGAGATATCTTAGTTTCCAGACTGGGAGCGTACAAAAGAAGAGAAGAAGAAATGGTGGTTCAAGAGTGAAGAAAAGAAGATAGACTTGGCTACGAAGAAGAATATGAAATTGCCAAGTGCAGGAGAACTGTCAGGTGGTATTTTGAGCTGGTGTGAAGTTAAGGAGTTAGCTTGGAAGAACTTGATAAACTTAGGAGACGATCCTTATGCTAAAGTTGTCGCAAGAATTATCAGAAGAGAGAGGGTCGATCTGGAAAGTTTGTAAGGATCAAGCCAAGGGTTGGAAAAATAGAGGTAGATGAATCGAGAATAGATCCTCAAACTGGTAGACCATGGACCAAGATGGTGTACAAACTAGTTACATGCTTAAAGAAGGTTCAATTGAAGACAATGCCACAGCATGTTCTGGGGTATATGAAGTGGTGGTATGTTGACAATGAAACTGCTGAAGCTATAATGGAGGATGAAGACGAGAAGATTATTTTGAAGGTATAAGATCATTTGCATCTTGTGAACCTATCTCTAAGTGATCTGTAGAAACTTCACGAGCAGCAGATCTTCTATCATGAAGGTTGGAGATCTGAAAGTAAAAAAAAAAATAGAAAGTGATTAGGTATGGTTTAAACAGGGACTACATGTAGGAAGCAATCTGAACAGGCCTAGAATTGTAGATCAATGAAAACTAACTAGAAGCTATCGTGAAGGGGGAGTCTGTTGGTACACCCGGTGTGACGACAGCAGTCTAGTTTGTTATTGATTGTCAGTTGTAATAGAGAGGGCCTTATGAATACAAAGTCATGATTATATGATTCATGTTTATGTCTTATGTTCATGATTGTGTATTATGTTCATGATTGCATGATAAGTTCATGATATAGTAGGTATGAACTTATCGATGATAACTTCATGAACTTATATCTGATAAGTTCATACGAAGTTAGTTGCATGGGCTTGAACTTATAAGTTCGTGGGATTGGGCCATGCACGAACTTAGCGTGAATATTATGAACTTATGTTCAAGAACATTATAAAACTTCGACAATCATAATTTCAAACGGTTTTTGAGAGCAATAGAGCGACCAAAGGAGCGATACATTTTATACTGTTGATATTCCGTCAACTAACATCGTGTTTGGCTCCGTTTTCCCGTGTGAGTATTTGTGTTTGATCCGTTAGTGTTAAACGAGGATTCCAAACTCGTTTGACACCACAATGCTTTTGTAGATCTGGTAGGGAGGGACCTTACAACTTAGATTGCTAAATTGTGGAGGCGCTTGCACTTCCTCTCTACTGACCTAATCAAATGTACCAATCTTGTCAGTTAAACTCATCACCACAGAGGCAAAGAGAAAGCTGTAAGTTGGTGCAACTTCCTTCCTGAATGATGTAGCTCCCACCCTTGGAGCAGCCACACCACAAGATCTGAGCAAGTTACTCATTCTTTGATTTTCAGTTTGTGGTTTTTCATATTTTTCGACCACTGGCAGATGAAGTACTTCTCGAAGAAGAGCAGTAGAGATCTCAACAACTTTGGTGTTGTTGAGAATGGTTCATCGAATAACACTGGTAGAAGATTCATATGAACAGGCATACCAGAACTCGTATACCATCTCTTAATACATTACACCTGGAATTGTAGTCATGGCATAATGCGGTGGGGGTGCCTTGATGAATTCCACCTTCGAATCATAACCATTACCAACATAGTTTTTGCGTATTGTTAGATTTGCTATGTAGTTGGTGGGTTTGATGGTGAGAGTGGTAGTAACTGATGTGTGTTTGACTACATCATCACCAAGGAAGATACAGACAAAACGACTATGGGAAGCCCTTTGTAAAGTTAATGAAAATGCACAAAGCAGAGAGACAAACTCTTTTACTTGTAATTAGGGTTTTTCAGAGAGTATGGATATATGTAGTGTCGCAGTAGGGAAGAAGAAGATGAAACAGTGATAGTGGGTATTTTTAGGATTTTGAATATGAGACTGTGGGTGAGAGAAAAGGGCTGTTGATTTGAAATATGATGACTAACGGAACGGAACAGTTACCACGCCAGCATGTTTGTCAGACCAACTTGACACTTTTCTCCATTTAAACACGACACACATTATCCGCAGGTAATTAAGATAAACAAACACATAATTTATATAAGTTAAATGTGAAGTAATGTTAATTAAAGGTGGATGTTCAAAGCTGGTGCTCAAACCTGGGATCAGTCTAGAACCTGTTTATGAAACCTGTGTAGTTATTCAAGGACATGTTTCAATCTGAAACGTGTCCGGCAACTGAATAGATTACAAAGATTACCCTGTATGACAGAATATAGAGTGAACAAGTTTTAGGTTTAGACAATAGAACAAGTTCGATGACTGTTATTTTGCCAAACCTGTTAGATGTCAAACGTGTTCAAAACCTTAAAGAACTAGCTAAGTACAGAACTGGTGAAACCTTTTCCTTCAAAGCTGTTGTTTTAGGTCTTGTCAAGTTTGATTCTTTGAACATCAACGACAACTTAGTAACTTTTATGTAACATTCCCAGCTTGCGTACAAGGGAATTAAACCTACTTTCATCAAGGGGTTGGGTGAAAATCTGCAAGCTGTTCTTCTGTAGGAACAAAAGTGACCTCCACATTACCTTTTTGGATGTGATCCCTTATGAAGTGATGTCTGACCTCAATATGCTTAGTTCTGGAGTGGAAGACAGGGTTGTTGGAGATGGCTATGGCACTGGTATTGTCACACATAGGAGCTTTCCTATATACCAGACCATAATCCTCAAGTTGATGCTGCATCCATAGGATCTGGGCACAGCAGCTTCCAGTAATAGTATACTCAGCTTCAGCAGTAGCAGTAGACACTGAGTTCAACTTCTTGTAGCATCAAGTGATCAACTTTCCACCAAGGAGTTGACATCCACCCATTGTGCTTTTTCTTTCTAGCCTGCAACCTGCAAAATCAGAATCTGTGTAGCCAATTACCTCAAGGCTAGAGTCTTTCGGAAACCAAAGACCCAAACCTGGTGTACCCTTTAGGTATCTAAAGGTCCTTTTTACAGCAGCTATATGTGATTCCTTTAGATTAGCTTGAAACCTAGCACAAAAATAGGTAGCAAACATTATATCTGGTCTACTAGCAGTTAGATATAGGAAACTCCCAATCATACCTCTGTAAGTTGTTACAGAAACAGGCTTGCCACAAGTATCAGCATCCAAAGTAACATTAGTTGCCATTAGGGTTTTGATGGGAGAACATTGATCAAATTTAAAATATCTTTAAAAGATCTAATGTATACTTTCTTGGATTTCTAAAAATTTCATTTGAGGTTTGTTTAACTTGTAATCCTAGAAAGAAAGTTAGTCATGCATAGTTGTTCATTAGTAGACCCAAATAAAATATCATCCACATAGATTTGAAGAAGCATAATGTCAGATTTTACTTTCTTTATAAACAATGTAGTATTTACTTTAGGTCTAGAATATCAATTCCTCATAAGGAAATCATACCAGGCTCTGCGGGCTTGTTTCGGTCCATAGAGTGCTTTCTCCAACTTATAGACAAAACCTGGATGATGTTCATTTTCAAAACCTGGAGGCTGCTTAACGTATACCTATTCTTACATCTTACCATTCAAAAATGCACTCTTTACATCCATTTGAAATACCTTTATGCTTTTGTGAGCAACATATGCTAGAAACAAATGAATTACTTTAATCCTGGCCACAGGAGTAAATGTTTCATCATAGTCAATACCTTCTTTCCTGTACCCTTAAGCAACCACTCTTGCCTTATTTCTAATGACATGACGTTGCTCATCTATTTTATATATGAAAACCCATTTTGTACCAATTATTGTTTTATCTTTAGGCATAAGAACCAGCTTCCATACTTTGTTTCTCTCAAATTGATTGAGTTCTTCCTGTGTGGCAGTGATCCAATTGGCATCTTTCAGTGCATCATCAACTTTCTTTGGCTCCATGAGGGACACAAAACTTGAAAACATACAAAAGTTTCCAAGACTGTTGCACCTTGTCTGCACATCTTAATTTATGTCACCTATTATTTGATCATTTTGGTAACACCTGATCCACTTAGGATCATGTTTCATTGATGATTCCTCTGTATTTTGAGCACCAGTTTCATTCAGAATGGATCTGGTAGAACAACTTTCATGACTATCAGACATACTGATATCTTGAGCATGTTCATCTATTGGGGATGCTAGATTGGTGTAGAACACATCAGTAGATGATTCAGGGAAGTCAGCATTGATTGGTTCTGGACATGGTACATAAACTATATTAGTGCACTTATTCACTCAACTTGAACCAATATAGTCATCATCATGTCCATTATGGTTAACAGGTTCAACTCTGGATGATATGGAAGCTTTAGAGTCCTTTTCTTCAACATTTGAGTGTAGAAGATCATCAAAGCTGAAGTTTCCTGAAACTGATTCAGGATCAACTTTTAGTGAAGGATTACCAGACTCTTCAAATGTAACATTGATGGATTCATCTACCACCTTTCTTCTAGGATTGTATACTCTGTAGGCCTTTGAATCAGCTGAGTTTCCAACAAACACTTCTTCTTCAAATTTAGGTTCAAATTTAGCCAGCTGATCCCTCTGATTCAGAATGAAGTAAGGGCATCCAAACACCTGGAAATAGCTTATATTTGGCTTTCTCCCATTGAGTAATTCATAAGCAATTTTATTGAACCTTTTCACCACTAAGGATCTGTTTTGAGTGAATGAAGCAGTGTAGACAGCTTCAGCCCAAAATGATGAAGGGAGACCTGATGCACACAACATAGTTTGAGAAACTCCCTTTTCTTCACTGAAGTCCTCAAGTGTACTGTATTTGAATTCAGTACCATGATCACTTCTAAGATGCTTGACTTGGGCAGAATTTGAAACCTCCATCTTTTTGATAAATCCAATAATTTCTCTGGCAGCCTCTCCATTGGTCTTTAGGAAGATCACCCATGTATACCTTGAGAACTCATCAACCATTACTAAGGTGTATCTTCTACCTCCTAGACTTGAGACATTTACAGGTCCAAAGAAGTCCATATGGATTAAGAAGAGATGGGAATCAATAGAGAAATTATATTTAGATATAAAAGATGTTTTTCTTTTCTTACCCTTCTCACAAGCTGAGCAGAGTTTATGCTTAACAAATGTTATAGAAGGCAAACTTACTACTAACTCTTTCTTACAGAGTTTGTTGATATTCTTGAAGTTTGGGTGTGAGAACCTTTTGTGTCATAACCAGGCGAGGTCTGCATTGCTCCTTGAGATGAAACATGTATAAGTTATTTGATTAGCTGGTTTCATGTCTACAATGTATAATCCTTTCTTTCCTTCGGCACACAACACAACTTTACCCTTAGGATCGAATATGTACCTTAGGTTCTTATCAAAGTTAACCTTGTAGCCAGCATCACACAGTTGACTGATGCTTACAATATTATGTTTTAGCCCAGACACATAGACTACTCTGTTTAAAATTATCGTGCCTGCATGAAGAGTTTCATACCATTCTGTGGATCCTTCGACATTGTCACCAAAGGTGACTTTTGGACCTTTTTCAGGCTTGAGGTCACTCAACAGATTCTTGCAACCTGTCATGTGTCCAGAGCAGCCACTATCCAAGTACTGAAGCTAGCTTGGTTGTTTAACCAGGAGAGTAACAAGAGGAAATATTAGTCCTTAAGGGAACTCATCACAGGGATGAGTTCTCCTTCCTCATTAACATTTGTTGATGGACCATTAAGATCATCACCAATATTTCCAATTTGGATTTTATCTGCTGGGATACTTTCCTCAATGACAATGTTACTTCCAACACTGCTTGATCTAGCAATATTGGCACTAACAGTGTCAGCAGGCCTTATATCCTCAGTTTTAGAACAGTCTTTGGCCATGTGAGTTTTTTTTCCACATCTGTAGCATTTTCTATTTTTAGATCTTTTGAAAGTAGATATCTTAGAAACCCATTCTGAATTTTCTCTCTTGGTCTTATCAATAGGTTTTGCAAAGTTTTTAATTGTTTTAGATGGACCAACAAGTTTTATGGGAAGTTCAACTACAACAGCTTTACCTGCTTCTTCTTTCCTCTTTTTAGGAGGACAGAGATCAAATATTTGCAGTTTAACTATCTGTTGTCGTTCCAAAGGTTTGGAAAACATATTTCTAGTTTTCTCAGGTTGAGCAATGGCTATGCTTTTGCCTTTACTGAGTTCGGATGACTTTTGCAAACTTGTGGTAGCATTGTCATCTTGTTTTGTTTTAACAAAAGGTTTTCATTCATTTATAACCCATTTACCACTATGACTTGAAAACTTATTTGAAACCAAATAAATTTTACTTCCAACATGAGACTTAACTATGTTCGATGTAAGTTGCTTTCCTTTTGAAAGTTTGTTTTCAAAGAACTCAGCATTGATTAGTCTTGGTTCCAGAACCTATTTTATTGACACATTTAGAATCCAATAGTGCAGGTTTTATACCCTTTCCATTCAGTTGTTCATGTGAGGTAGTTGGGAACTTAGCAGTGTAACCGGATGGAGAACATATTCCATCACTAAAGTTTACTACTTTCTCACATGACCTGTCAGTATTTTGAGGCCTGACAAACCTATTTGTTGAAAACAATTTCCCATTTAGATTAGGAATAAAAGTATTTGGTAGTTTATAAAGAGTAGACAGATCAGTTTCCAAATTCTTGATTTCAACAATTAAAGGTGTTGTATCTTGGACTCCTCCAAGATATGCTTGGATTTGAGCAGGGATTTGCTCATTGATACATTGATTAACTCTTTTAGCTTAATGTCACCAGAGTCAACAATCTTTTGAAGCATTGAATGCTTTATGTCTGTTTCTCTCTTTTCTTCTAACAAAATTGTGGTGATGTGTTTTACTTCATCAAACTCAGTTTTTAACATATGAAAACGGTCAAGTTCATTAGTTTTTTGTTCAAGATCAGTTTTTAATTTTAAGATCTCAGACTTTAAAGCATCCTGCTTCTCAATGGCAGCTTTTAAATCCACAAAAAAGTAATCAAACATTTTATCATTTTCTTCAGAACAGTAATCTTTAAAATTTTATACCTTATACATCATTGTAGGATTCTAGTTTGCCAAAGAGCTAAAAGCTTCAGCTTCTATAATATCTTGTTTGAAGGTACTTGTAGAAGGAACATTAGTATTGGCCACCTAATAGCTGTTGTCCTCCTCATCAAATGATGAGTCAGAGTCTTTCCAGTCACAGGTTTCAGCCAACAGTCCTTCTGTTTGTTAAAAGCCACAGAGTCTTCTATCTTCTTCAGGTTAGCCATGGCCATTACATACGTAACCCTATTGCCGTCATCCCTATTTGTCTTGTAAGTTTTGGATGAAGAGCCAATAGCTTTGGACACAAAGTCTACGAATATGACCAGTCTTGCTACATATAAAGCACTCTAACTTAGATTTATCAAATGCTTTCTTTTTTATAGCACCAGATTTCCTTTGTGACATTTTGTTTCCAAACTTTTTCTTGTTGAATTTTCTGACAAACATGGAAATCATTTGCTCATCATCAAATTCAGCAAGATCTTCAACTTGATGTTCAGCTTGTGTGAACACATCACACACCTGATTTACAAGTTGTCTAACATTAGTCACTAAGGCTGCACCACTCTTAGACATTTCCAAGGCATTTCTCTTTTGTAGCCTTGATTGTTCATCATTCAGGTTAACAAGATCCATGCTTCTAATAGTACCTGAGTTTCTAAGAAAAGTTGAAAAGTAGTTCCATTCCTAAGGTAAGATATCTAAGAACTTCTTCACCAGGGTTATACTGTCCTTAGTGATTCCAACAGCTTTGAGATCATTGATTAGAGTAGTGACCCTGGTGTAGGTTTCAGTGAGACTCTCATTACGCTTAGCAAAGAATAGTTGATATTGTCTAAATTGGTTGTTTATCGTGTTATCCAATGTGATAGTTGGTCCATCATAGACAGTATACAAAGTATCCCACATTTCTTTAGCAATTTTCATCTTTTCAACCTGCTCGAGCACATCATCAGGAAGAGAGATGACATGGTTTTTCCTGGCTTTTGCATCAAGGGCCACCAGTCTTTTATCTTCATCGGACTATTGAGCTTTTGCTTTCTTAATGGTCCTGACCTGAGGAACAACACCTTTGTTGGTACACCCGGTGTGACGACAGTAGTCTATTTTTTTATTGATAGTCAATTGTAATATATAGGGCCTTATGAATACAAAGTCATGATTATATGTTCATGTTTATGTCTTAAGCTCATGATTGTGTATTATGTTCATGTTTCCATGATAAGTTAATGATTACATGATAAGTTCTTTATTTAGTATGTATGAACTTATGGATGATAAGTCCATACGAACTTATGTCTGGTAAGTTCAAACGAACTTTGGTGCATTGGCTTGAACTTATAAGTTCGTGGGCTTGGGCCATGCACGAACTTAACGTGTATATTATGAACTTACGTTCAAAAATTTTCTACACTTCGATAATCATCATATCAGACGGTTTTTTAGAGAGATAGAGCGACTAGAGGAGCGATACGGGTTGTAGAGTTGATATTCCGTCAACGAACATCGTGTATGGCTCCGTTTTCCCGTGTGAGTATACGTGTTTGATCCGTCAGTGTTAAACGAGGATTCCGCACTCATTTGACGCCACAATGCCTTAATTGATCTAGTAGGGAGGAACCTTACAACTGGTATCATAGCATTTTCATTGAGTGTTCTTTGCGTTCTTCATGTTTGTTGAACATTCGAAGATTTCAGGCATTTTTTTCTAGATAAATCACAATTTTCTCGAGTTTTTACATTGATTTGAGTAGTTTTTCTCATCTAAGATCATTTGAGTTCATTAGCTAGTGGGATTCATCATTTTCAGCCTTAAATACATTGAATTCATCTAAATTTTGAGAAAGTTTGTTTTTCAGTCGCATTCACAAACTTGCGGCGAACGAACTTGTTCTAAGTTTCCACGGACTTGTCAGAACTAGGGTTTTACGAACTATTAAGTTCATACGAACTTAAGTAACGAACTTGTAAGAAACTAAGGATTCACGGACTTAAGTGTCAGGACGACTTTAGTCATTACGAACTTAAGGATCACGAACGTAATATAAAACAAATTTAATTTTGTAAAACGAAATTATTTTTAATTAAATTGGTGCGAACTTATTATAAGTCCGTACGAACTTGTTTTGACTTCATTTTAAAAAATAATTAATTATGTTTGTGAACAAAAGTTTTCCAGAATGTCAAGTTTACACAGGTTTATGGAAATGGATCATGAAGTAGGTAAATCGAACTCCCCACTAGAGCTCGTGAAAAATGAGGACTACTATTGGTGGAAGGACAGGTTTGCAGAATTTGCTCGCTACAATGACATCAGAATGTGGATCTGTATCGACAAAGGATATGAACCCCCAACTCAGGAACTTGAGGGCAATATGAAAGTTCTCTCTTATCAGCAGATGAAGGACGAGGATAAGAAGATCTTTGAAGCTGAGAATCGAGCCTAATCTTCAATCAAGATGTCTCTGCCTCTGGAGATTCTACATACTTTCAAAAACCACAAGAGCTCAAAAGAGCTTTGGGAGGCTTTGGAAAAAAGGTATGAGGGAAATCCATAAGTAAGGTAAGGGGAGAACCGACCTACTGAAGCAACAGTTCGTAGTCTTCAAGTGTCTAAGGAATAAGGGTCTGGATGATGTGATCACTCGATTCTATCATCTTTTTGACTGAACTGGATAAATATAGAGTTGATTATAAAGAATCAGAGAAGATTGACAAACTTCTCGATGCTTTACCGCCAAAGTGGGAGATGTACACTACTTTGTTAAAGCATGATCAAGAGAAGTTAGATAAGCTTTCTCTTGAGGAAGTAACTGGGATGCTGAGAGATCATAATTTCAAGATGCAGAAGAAATAGATGGAGTATGATCAGGTGCAAGATTCGGAGAAGTACTTTGGTAAGACTAAGCCATATATTTCAAGGCAAGTAAGTCGATCTGGAGATACAACATTCTATACTGGGGAACAAGAGAGCATAACAGGAGAAATAGAAGAATCTACAGGTATGGCTTTTTTGGGTTTCTGAAAAACAGATGATCAGCTGTCACACCCTGCTACCCCGGTTGGCAGCGAGGCGTGACGAGTCCGGAAGCATAACCATAATCATATCGAACAACCCACTATATGGACGTTTTCAAAAAATACATCGATTTAACTTAAATAAGGAATGTTTTACAAACCAACATGAAATGTAAATAGTTCGCAAAATACAGAGATTCGAATACATAATCAAAAGATTTATAATAATGCAAATAAATCTCTATGGGTTGATGAAAATATTGCGACTCCAAAATATGCGAAAGCCTCAGGTTACTTCCGATGAATGCACATGTCTTAATTACCTGAAAATAAATGCTAAAATACGTCAACGAATTGTTGGTGAGTTCATAGGTTTACGCGAAAAGACCAATTGTATGGACATTAATAGATGAGTTGAATTTATAAAGCATAAATTCCATGTATGTATTACATAAACGATCATGCAACCGAAGCTAAATTAAATGAGTTTGCCCTGTGCAGTATCCCCGACTATAATACCATGTGTTAAATATAAATGCATTCCACTGTTAGCCGGTAAGACTAACCTGAATGGGGGACATGACTGCCCATAAAATCCACAATATATTCGCGCTTACAAATAAATGTAATTAACGGTTCATGATATGAGGGCAGATGAATCCACATAAACACATGTGTATTACATATAAGAAATAAACAGTTTTGATGTCCATATAAAAATAGTGCATGTATTTCTACCCCAATAGATTGTGAAAATAGGGGCTATGAAGACTCACCGTAAGTGTTATGACAAAATGAGCGTAAAAACGACGGTTTGCTTTATTGATGAGTGAGGACACCAGACGCGTTTATCCGAGTCCTAAATGATATGAGGGACTTAATAACTCCCATATATATATATATGATAATATGTATGTATAAAGGTTTTTGTGTTTTAAATCACCCAACTTTATAATTTTATAAATAAAAGTCACTTAAAACGTCAAGTTTATATATATATAATTTTCCAGCTTTTTAAAGGTTTTTCGGCCTACTTTGAGGATGTTTTCGACCAAGCTCCAAACCGATTTGAGCTTTGGTTTTCAGAGACATCAAACTACTATAAACAAATAATTTTTAAAGTTAAGAACGGCCATTTTTCGAGTTGTTCAGATTGGGGAAAAAGGTCGTTAAAAACCCTATGTTGGCCATTTTTGAGCTGTCAAACGTTCGGGTTCCCAAATAATATTTGGGGGTTTTAAACTCCATATTAATTTATGAAAACCTCCAGATTTTTAGTTAAGACGTAGATCTATCTTTTGAAACAAGAATCAACTCATCTCCTTAGGTTATGAATTAGTTATGATTTTTCAAAGTCGATGTAATATTTCTGCTGAAAATCCAGATTTCATAACCTTGAACCAACTTGTGATTCTTGTTGTTTATTAAAAAACCACATGTACAAAAGGCTATGAAACACATTTATATAACTTGTTTTCATATTATTTATACTTACATTATGTGTTTATATATTTATAAACACATTTGAAGAAAACAAACTTAAAAACAAAACTAGTGATTTATAAACTTGAGTTTTTTAAGAAACTTGTTGTTGTTGGTGATTATATATATTATGCAAGACTTATATACACATAAATATAAGATGTAACAAGTTAGTAGTTACTTACTTTGATGTATTTAGAGTATAAAATTGAGAAGAAGTTGAAACTTTTGAAAGATTGCACCAAGAACACTTGAAAGAACAAAAGTTGCAAACTTTTTGTTCTTGCTTCTCCTTGGCTGATTTTTTTGAGAGTATGAGAGAGTTTTATTGTATTTTGAAGGTGTGAATAAAATGAGAGAGATGGTCTCTATTTATAGAGAAAAAGTGGTCTTTCAATTGAAGGTTGGGTGAGGATTTAGTTGAAGTGAAGGAGTAAGATGAAGGAAGATATGATTTCGATGGGTTATGGAGTTATGTAATAAAAAACTTGAAGTAAAAATTTATACATGTACTAGTCTAGGGCTGGCCATGTGATGTATTTATGGTGTATTTTCATTTTTTGTATAAAAGTATTTAGAATGTATTTTTGTATTTCCCTTTTTTTGTAATTTCATAAATACTTTTGAATGCATTTGTTTAATGAATTGTTTTTGTAACAACCTAATTTTGATCTAGTCATAATTCAGTAAAATATTGACCCGATAATGTAATAAGGTTGAATTATTTGAATTATAATTTAATTAATAATGAAATATTAATTAAATTATATAAATATTTAATTTATGAATTAATTAATTATTAAAGAAAA
The DNA here is from genome assembly GCA_020465985.1 of Centrapalus pauciflorus. Taxonomy (NCBI): domain Eukaryota; kingdom Viridiplantae; phylum Streptophyta; class Magnoliopsida; order Asterales; family Asteraceae; genus Centrapalus; species Centrapalus pauciflorus. The sequence goes on from JAANYP010004305.1 coordinate 166,752, forward strand.
CTAAATAAAAAGAGATATAATATACAAAAATGAAAGTGAGTTAGCTAGCAAACATAACTAGACGACGTATATAAACGAGAATCAAGCTCAAAAGATCAGATTCGACTCTCTCTCTCTAACTCTCTCTCTCTAAACTCTCTCTCTAGTTTCTCTCTCTAACTTCTCTCTAGAAATTCTCCTAAACCGACCGTCCGATCATCGAGATAAATATACCGTTAGGAAGATCTCGGCGAATACTACATGGATATATCAATTTCTGCTTGAATTCAGACGAATTGAGGTAAGTTTATGTATATTTTCCGTTTTATATATATAGGATATTCTCGAATCTACTGAGTTTTATGAAATTTAAAGCCTTTTTATCAGATTTAACTAGAATAAGTGTAAGATAATCGAACATAGGCTTAATATTGATTATATATGTGATTTATGCCTTAGAAATCCAAGTTTTAGAGTTGTAAATATGATCAGATTCGAGAGCATTATGATCAGATTCGAAAATACATAAAGAACAAACTCGAGATATATATGATCAGATTCGAATTGCATAGATTCGAGTCTATGTGTTCGAATCTATTCTTTTCCCCTAGACTCGAGAGTGACTTCGATTCTATATGTATATTTCGATTCTATGCATAGTTCGAACCTAATCTCCATGTATGTGTATGTCTCGAATCTAACCATTAGATTCGAAGGGTTCCATTTCGAATCTGATCCATGTTCTTCGAATCTAGCTAGTTAAACTCGAAGTATGTATGTGTTTCGAATCTAATCTTTAGATTCGAATGAATATTTCGAATCTGATGCCTTTAAATTCAAAATCTGATTTTTGTTCCAAGCCTAAGATGATATATGAACTAACAAATTATCAGAATCAGATAAAATGAAGAATTTAAGACCAAAAGATGATGACATTAATAAAGATGATGAAAATGACAAAGATATTATCATGCATGATTTTGAACAGGTTCAGTATATATTCTGAACAAAGACTTAAAGATTTAAAGACCTGATTGACAGAGAACAGATTGATAAAATCCTGAGATAACTCAGGTGGCAGATTCATATATCTGTTTGACCAAGACCCAACACTGTGAGTTATAGATATTCAAATTGAACATGCAAAGATCCGTTTGAGATATATTGATGCTGTTACATTATTTGACATTCATTTATCAGCTGGATTGAGACCTGTGCACACCATGGATGGGTGTTGCCCAGTGAATCATGATAGCTAATTGCTTATCATTTCATATTGCATTTATTAGCGTTTCAGACTTTGCTTTATGATTCGTTGCTATCATGATTCCTAAGACTTATGCTTATTTCATTAATCAGACTTGATAAGATTTATTCAGCTTGACTAGCCCTTATGGTCTATTGTTCTAGACCCGGCTATTCCACCAGTTCTCACGAACTTGGTAATGACCTCCGATGTTCGGCCATGTTGACCTACTGGTAGCTAGCCCAGTATGTGGCTGATCCCCACGATATAAGCGTGAGTGTGGTTTGAACATCATCCGATCTTAAGATACTATATCTCAATCATGATGAGGGCTGTAGCGGCAGCCAAGACTTATCACGCTTAGATTTATGACTCCGCTTGACACGCATGTTAATATTGAAAATCTATAAACTCACTAAGCTTTGCTTACAGATGTTGCTTTAATATTTTACAGGAAAAAGCAAAGGAAAGTCACCTGCCGGACCTAGTTCTTAGGTCTTACACGATCAAGACAGAAGTATCATAGACCTCTACTCAACGATCTCATTTTGGTACTAATTGGATGATGATATTGTGGTGATCTGGGTAGATTTATTTTGGTAATATGATGACATGAATTAGATTAGACTTGTGCCCTTTATAAGTATAATTTAAAATTTGTAATCTGTATTAAACTTAAACCCTAATAATTTGTACTGTAATTTAATTTTCCGCATTATAATTACTCTATCTTAGTTTGATTGATATCGTATTGCATGATGTGGGACCTAGACTGGTGAGAACTGCTCCGTAAGGGGTGGTCTTCACAGGATGGTATCAGAGCACTAGTTTGAGTGAATCAAGTATTACGTAAGTATACTTGGTCTCAAACTGAAGCAATACATATGTATCAATCATTTAGGTGGTTTGAACTGAGATAGGATGTACAGACTGATAGGATGGGAAAAGGGTACATAGATCTAAGTCTATAAACTGATAGTTGAATGATTTTAATTTTCAGTAGAAGATGTCAGGATCAGGATCAGGTGACATACCAAGCAACATGACCCCACAACAAATGTTTGAGATGATGCAACAATTTCTAGCCCAACACTCAGAACAACAAAACAAAATGATGCAAGAACAGTTTCGTGCCAGAGATGAGGCCGAAGCTAAAAGACGTGAAGAAAAGAAAAATAAGAGAAAAGAAAAGCAAGTCCAGACCAATGAATCTGATTCTGATAACTCTACCCCTGAAACCCAAATCGAACAGCCTAAAGGCTGTAAGTTTAAGGATTTCAAAGCCAGCGGTGCCCTGAACTTCGAGGGTACAGTTGATCCGATTCAGGCGATGGATTGGATCAGTCATACGGAAGAAATATTTAGAATCTCTGACTGTTTAGATTCTAAGAAAGTAAGCTACGCATCTGCGTTGTTTGTTGGAGCTGCTCGTGCATGGTGGAAGACACAGCGAAGCATATACGGGGAGGAAGTCATTCAGACGTTAGAATGGGAGCAGTTTCTTGATATGTTCAATGCGAAATACTGCCCGGTCGACCAGCAAGATAAAATGGAAGTACAACTGATGCAGCTGACTCAGGGAACGAAGACAGTTGATGAATATGAACACGAGTTTTCACGTCTATGTGGTTACTCTTCATACCAGGTTGCTACTGAAGAAAGGAAAATGAATAGGTTCCGAGTAGGACTCAATCCTAGATACAGACATCCGATGAGCGCGATTAAATACAAGAGTTATCTAGAAATGGTAGAAGCAGCTAGACAGATTGAACGAGGGTACTTAGAGTACGGCGATCAGCTCTACGCTCCATCTACTAATCCGATGAACCCGTCTCCTCCAAAGAAACAGCGATTTGGCAGATTCTTTAGGCCAAATAAGTCTCCGTCACAGTCTCAGCAATCCTATCAGCATAGTTCACAACCGAAAGCGCAAGCTTACTCACTGACAAACGAGCCACGATTCTGTAGGCGATGCAGAAAGTCACACATGGGGTTGTGCAATCCAGAAGATGTCACTTGCTTCTCATGCAACATGATAGGTCATAGCAGCGAGGAATGTCCACAGCAGGGACGTGGATGTGCAAAGTGCGGGAAACGAGGGCATTTCATGTATCAGTGTAGAAGCGGGCCGCGATATCAGTCTCAATCATCTGCGGGAGGTTCTTCGGGAAAAAGTTCTGCTGCAACGCCAACTGCCCGGACACGAGCTTTCCAAATCACTGCCGAGGAAGCCAAAGAAACGCCTGATGTAGTTACGGGTATGTTTTTACTTAATTCGATTCCGGCACGTATACTATTTGATTCTGGCGCAAGTCGTTCTTTCATATCGACTTCTTTTGCATCGAGACTATCTAAGTTCCCATCAAAGCTTCCAGTTATATTAGACATTGAGACAGCCAGTAACAATTTCGTTATGGCTGATTCCGTTTACCGAAACTGCACTCTACTTGTAAATAACATCGTATTTAATCTCGATCTCATCCCGATTCCATTAAAAGAGTTCGACGTTATTATCGGCATGGATTGGCTAACGAAAAATGAAGCTACTATTGTCTGCAACCGCCGAATCATCCGAATCAAGACTACAGACGGCCGAGTGATAGAGATTAAAGGCGAAAAGCGAAAAGGTGATCACTGCTTCATTTCCATTGAAAAAGCACATAAGTATCTATCTAAAGGTCACGAATCTTATTTGTGCTATGCCTTATCCGAAACCAACCCTGAAAAGAAATCTCTGTCTGATATCCCGATAGTCTGCGAGTTCCCGGACGTCTTTCCTGACGACATTTCTGGAGTGCCACCGGAACGTCAAGTCGAGTTTAGTATTGACTTGGTTCCTGGTGCGGCTCCTATTGCGAAAGCTCCATACAGACTTGCACCTGCAGAAATGCAGGAAATGTCAAAGCAACTGCAAGAACTGTTAGAAAAGGAGTTTATCCGACCGAGTTCTTCTCCGTGGGGTGCACCAGTTCTGTTTGTTAAAAAGAAGGACGGAACTTTTCGTATGTGCATCGACTACCGCGAGTTGAACAAGGTTACAATAAAGAATAAGTATCCTCTGCCCAGAATCGATGATCTGTTTGATCAGTTGCAAGGAGCCAGTTACTTTTCGAAAATAGATCTCCGTTCTGGGTATCATCAGTTAAAAGTCAGAGAAGAAGATGTTCCAAAGACAGCTTTCCGTACAAGATACGGTCATTACGAATTTCTCGTGATGCCGTTCAGCTTGACAAATGCACCAGCGGCGTTCATGGACCTCATGAATCGCGTGTGCAGACCTATGTTGGATAAATCAGTTATCGTATTCATAGACGATATTCTGATTTACTCCAAAACGGAGGCTGATCATTCTATTCATCTGCGGCAATTGCTAGAGTTATTAAGAAAAGAAAGACTCTACGCAAAATTCTCTAAATGCGAATTTTGGCTCAGACAGGTATAATCTCTATTATATAAGTCTTGAGCTGTTTCCTTAACTATTCTATGATCCATTTCAGAATTTGAATTTCTATCTTGATTCTTATAGATCCAGTTCCTTGGCCATGTTGTTTCTGGCGAAGGAATTTCTGTTGATCCTTCGAAAGTCGAGGCCGTTCAGAAATGGCAAACGCCTCGCAATGCCTCTGAAATAAGAAGTTTCCTCGGATTGGCTGGTTACTACCGGCGATTCATAAAGGACTTCTCGAAGATTGTTGTACCTCTAACGACGCTAACACGAAAGAATACTCCTTTCGTTTGGTCTGATAAACAGCAAGAGGCATTTGACATTCTGAAGCAAAAGCTTATTCAAGCGCCGATTCTATCCTTGCCAGAAGGTAATGACGATTTCGTTGTTTACAGCGACGCTTCTGGTACTGGCTTAGGATGTGTTCTTATGCAAAGGGGAAAAGTAATTGCCTACGCTTCAAGGCAATTGAAAGACTACGAGAAAAGTGCACCAACTCATGATCTTGAGTTGGCTGCTGTTACCTTTGCACTGAAGATCTGGCGTCACTATCTATATGGGACTCGGTATCAGCTCTACACCGATCATAAGAGTCTCAAATACCTTTTCACTCAAAAAGATCTGAATATGAAACAGCGTCGATCCTTGGAGCTTATCAAGGATTATGATTGCGAGATCTTATATCATCCCGGCAAGGCAAATGTTGTCGCGGATGCATTGAGTAGAAAAGTGTATCCAGAAAAGTGCTGCTATGCCTTAACTCCAGTTATATTCTCTTCTGATCTTATTGAAGATATTCGAGTTGCTCAAACTGAAGCGCTGAAAGAAGAGAACATAGATTCTGAAAATCTAAAAGGACAGTTACAATTTCTAACTCTGAACCATTTGGGACTTCACTGTCTCAAGGGAAACCGAATCTGGGTTCCTAAATATGGTCCTATTCGTAGCACTCTTCTGTCCGAAGCTCATCAGTCCAAGTTATCCATTCATCCTGGCAGTTCAAAGATGTATTTCGATCTGAAAGCCGATTACTGGTGGCCAGGTATGAAGAAGGATATCGGAAAATGTGTTGAAAGCTGTAGAGTATGCCAGATGGTTAAGGCAGAACATCAAAAGCCCTTTGGAGATATGCAACCACTGCCAGTTCCTGAATGGAAGTGGGAGCATATAACCATGGACTTTGTCACAAAACTGCCAAGGACCAAGAGACAACACGACTCCATCTGGGTAGTCGTGGATCGATTAACGAAATCAGCACATTTTATTCCGATGAAAGAAACATATTCTCTCGATAGATTGGCGCAGCTATACATCACTGAAATTATTTCACGACACGGTGTGCCAAAGTCTATCGTATCAGATCGTGATAGTCGTTTCACGTCCAGATTCTGGCAAGCATTACAAGAAGGGATGGGTACTCGGATTTCTATGAGTACTGCTTATCATCCAAATGCAGATGGCCAGAGTGAGCGTACTATTCTAACTCTTGAAGATATGCTTCGTGCCTGCATTCTTGATTTAGGTGGTAACTGGGATGACCACTTGCCGTTGGTCGAATTTTCCTATAATAACAGTTATCATTCTACGATCAAGATGGCCCCTTTTGAAGCTTTGTACGGTCGAAAGTGCAGAACTCCTACCTGTTGGCGCGAAACAGGCGAATCGCCAATAGCAGGTCCTGCCCTTCTACAGTTGACTCACGAGAAGATTCAACTTGTTAGAAGAAATATTCTTGAAGCTCAAAGCAGGCAGAAGTCATATTATGACAACCGACATCGATCTATCAGTTTTGCGGTTAACGATTGAGTGATGTTAAAAGTATCCCCAATGAAGAATGTGGTGCGGTTCATTAAAAGAAACAAGCTAGCTCCGAGATTTATTGGTCCGTTCAAGATCGTTGAAAAGATTGGGAATCAGTCTTACCGTCTTGATCTACCAGCGGACTTAGCTGGAATACATCCTGTATTCCATGTCAGCCATCTGAGAAAGAGCTTAGCAGATGAAAGAGAGGTTCAGATACCACATGTTAACCTACAGATAGATGAGAAGCTTCGAGTGATTGAAGAGCCAGAACGTATTCTGGACACAAAGACTAAGAAGCTTAGAAATAAAGAGATACAGATGGTGCTCGTCCAGTGGAAACACCACAAAGGTTCGCATCAGTCTTGGGAATCGAGAGATGTAATGAAAGCAACTTATCCCAGTCTGTTCGAACGTAGCTAACTTCGGGGACGAAGTTTGTGCGTGGTGGAGCCCATTCTGTAACAACCTAATTTTGATCTAGTCATAATTCAGTAAAATATTGACCCGATAATGTAATAAGGTTGAATTATTTGAATTATAATTTAATTAATAATGAAATATTAATTAAATTATATAAATATTTAATTTATGAATTAATTAATTATTAAAGAAAACTAAATAAAAAGAGATATAATATACAAAAATGAAAGTGAGTTAGCTAGCAAACATAACTAGACGACGTATATAAACGAGAATCAAGCTCAAAAGATCAGATTCGACTCTCTCTCTCTAACTCTCTCTCTCTAAACTCTCTCTCTAGTTTCTCTCTCTAACTTCTCTCTAGAAATTCTCCTAAACCGACCGTCCGATCATCGAGATAAATATACCGTTAGGAAGATCTCGGCGAATACTACATGGATATATCAAATTCTGCTTGAATTCAGACGAATTGAGGTAAGTTTATGTATATTTTCCGTTTTATATATATAGGATATTCTCGAATCTACTGAGTTTTATGAAATTTAAAGCCTTTTTATCAGATTTAACTAGAATAAGTGTAAGATAATCGAACATAGGCTTAATATTGATTATATATGTGATTTATGCCTTAGAAATCCAAGTTTTAGAGTTGTAAATATGATCAGATTCGAGAGCATTATGATCAGATTCGAAAATACATAAAGAACAAACTCGAGATATATATGATCAGATTCGAATTGCATAGATTCGAGTCTATGAGTTCGAATCTATTCTTTTCCCCTAGACTCGAGAGTGACTTCGATTCTATATGTATATTTCGATTCTATGCATAGTTCGAACCTAATCTCCATGTATGTGTATGTCTCGAATCTAACCATTAGATTCGAAGGGTTCCATTTCGAATCTGATCCATGTTCTTCGAATCTAGCTAGTTAAACTCGAAGTATGTATGTGTTTCGAATCTAATCTTTAGATTCGAATGAATATTTCGAATCTGATGCCTTTAAATTCAAAATCTGATTTTTTGTTCCAAGCCTAAGATGATATATGAACTAACAAATTATCAGAATCAGATAAAATGAAGAATTTAAGACCAAAAGATGATGACATTAATAAAGATGATGAAAATGACAAAGATATTATCATGCATGATTTTGAACAGGTTCAGTATATATTCTGAACAAAGACTTAAAGATTTAAAGACTTGATTGACAGAGAACAGATTGATAAAATCCTGAGATAACTCAGGTGGCAGATTCATATATCTGTTTGACCAAGACCCAACACTGTGAGTTATAGATATTCAAATTGAACATGCAAAGATCCGTTTGAGATATATTGATGCTGTTACATTATTTGACATTCATTTATCAGCTGGATTGAGACCTGTGCACACCATGGATGGGTGTTGCCCAGTGAATCATGATAGCTAATTGCTTATCATTTCATATTGCATTTATTAGCGTTTCAGACTTTGCTTTATGATTCGTTGCTATCATGATTCCTAAGACTTATGCTTATTTCATTAATCAGACTTGATAAGATTTATTCAGCTTGACTAGCCCTTATGGTCTATTGTTCTAGACCCGGCTATTCCACCAGTTCTCACGAACTTGGTAATGACCTCCGATGTTCGGCCATGTTGACCTACTGGTAGCTAGCCCAGTATGTGGCTGATCCCCACGATATAAGCGTGAGTGTGGTTTGAACATCATCCGATCTTAAGATACTATATCTCAATCATGATGAGGGCTGTAGCGGCAGCCAAGACTTATCACGCTTAGATTTATAACTCCGCTTGACACGCATGTTAATATTGAAAATCTATAAACTCACTAAGCTTTGCTTACAGATGTTGCTTTAATATTTTACAGGAAAAAGCAAAGGAAAGTCACCTGCCGGACCTAGTTCTTAGGTCTTACACGATCAAGACAGAAGTATCATAGACCTCTACTCAACGATCTCATTTTGGTACTAATTGGATGATGATATTGTGGTGATCTGGGTAGATTTATTTTGGTAATATGATGACATGAATTAGATTAGACTTGTGCCCTTTATAAGTATAATTTAAAATTTGTAATCTGTATTAAACTTAAACCCTAATAATTTGTACTGTAATTTAATTTTCCGCATTATAATTACTCTATCTTAGTTTGATTGATATCGTATTGCATGATGTGGGACCTAGACTGGTGAGAACTGCTCCGTAAGGGGTGGTCTTCACAGTTTTAGTCTTGCATAATTAATGTTAAGTAAGTTTATTGATGTATGATTAGTGTTACTAATCTCAATTTAGTTATCTACTTAGTTGAATTAATCCATCGTATCGCTAATCGATCGGATTAATTAATTTGCCGATTTATCGCACCGATGAAATTGTTTCTAATTGACTTGAATTTCCTTATGAACTTTGTTAGTCACTTTGATTAAATGCTAATGACCACTAATTAGGTTATAATTTGCAAATAAATACTGATTAGGTCATGGTTGCTATCCTGGTTTAGTGTTGGATGTTACAGTCTCCCCTTGTTAAGGGAATTTCGTCCTGAAATTAGCTCACATTCTCCACTGATTGAGCATTTGAGAATAACTGAGGGTATTTTTGGCAAAATGGTCTCCGCGTTCCCATGTAAATTCAGGACCTCGCTTAGAGTTCCATCTGACTTTTATTATCGGAATTCGGCTGAGCTTTAGTTTCTTAACTTCTCGGTCCATTATTTTTACGGGTTGCTCAATGAAGTTCAACTTATCATCTAGATCTAGTTTGTCCATGGGTATGACGAGTGTTTCATCAGACAAGCATTTCTTTAGGCTAGACACATGGAAGGTATTATGTACATTACTTAGCTCTGGGGGCAAATCGAGTCGGTAGGCTACCGGGACAATTCTTTTGGAAATCTTGAATGGTCCGATATAACTAGGATTGAGTTTTCCTCGTTTCCCAAAAAGGATTACGCCTTTCCAAGTCGAGATTATCAGCATTACTTGATCTCCCTCCTGGAATTCCAAATCCTTTCGGCTAATATCAGCGTAGCTTTTCTGCCGATCCCGCGCGATCCTTAATCGGTTCTGAATCTGTACTATCTTTTCGGTAGTCTCATGAATGATCTCAGGGACAGTGATTTGGCTATCCCCTACTTCAGCCCAAAAAATCAGCGATCGACACTTTCGCCCGTAGAGTGCCTCAAACGGAGCAGCTTTAATGCTCGATTGATAGCTATTGTTGTAGGAGAACTCGACTAATGGCAGATGTCTGTCCCAACTTCTGCCAAAGTCAATCACACATGCCCTTAGCATATCCTCTAACGTCTGAATGGTTCTTTCATTTTGACCGTCGTTTTGCGGATGGTAAGCTGTACTCATATCTAAGCGTGTACCCAGGTCTCCTTGATAGGGAAGAAGTGTGCAGTTTTGGTGAGTTGATCCACAATCACCTAAATGGTGTCAAAACCACTAGATGTCTTCGGCAATTTAGTTATGAAGTCCATGGTTATTCTCTCCCACTTCCACTGTAGTATTTCTGGCTGTACCACTAGTCCTTATGGTTTCTGGTGCTCAGCCTTAACCTTCAAACATGTTAAGCACTTGTTGACATACGTAGAAATGTCAGCTTTCATGTTTGGACACCAGTACATTTTCTTCAGGTCATAATACATCTTATCTGATCCTGGGTGAATAGCATATCTTGTCTTATGCCCTTCATCCATGACCATCTTACTCAACCCTCTGAATTTTGGTAGCCAAATTCTGTTGATGAAGTACCACCATCCATCGGTCATGATTTCAAACTATTTATCCATTCCTCTCAAGGCTTCATCTAGCACATTTTCATCCTTGACTGCTTCTTTCTGTGCCTCGACAATCTGAGACTTTAGGTTTGACTGGATTGTCATGACCAAAGCTCGGACCCTCAAGGTCTTAACCCGTGGATTTTGAGTTGTCGCGATGCGTAAGCGATGAGTTTATCCTTATGCATTAACACACAACCTAATCCGTTGTGTGAGGCATCGCAGTAGAACACAAAGCTTTCTGGTTCCCTCAGGTAGGGACAGTATAGGTGCACTACACAATCTCTGGTTCAACAGTTTGAATGTCGTCTCCTGGTCTTCGCCCCAGATATACTTCACATCCTTCCGAGTTAATTCTGTTAGCGAACTAACTATCTTAGAGAAGTTTTCGATAAATCATCTATAATAACCGGCAAAACCTAGAAACTGACGGATTTCCGTTGGAGTTCTAGGTGTTGCCCAATTCTTAATACCCTCGATTTTCGACGTGTATACTTGAATACCTTAGCTATTGATCACATGCCCTAGGAATTTGTCTTCTAGTAGCCATAATTCACACATAGAGAATTTGGCGTAAAACTATTCTTTCTCTAGTAGCTTTAGGTTTATCTACTTGCCTAGATGGTGGAAGTCCAGACAAGTCATCAGGAAAGACTTTTGGGTAGCCATGAATTACCGGGATTTCTTCGAGTCGCTTTTCATTCGAATCCTTTTCCACTATTTGAACCAACACTGCATGAAACCCTTTCCGAAGGCACTTCAATGTTCTTAAGCCAGGGATGACGTTCAACTGGCGATCCTTTCTTTCTCCTTGGACTGTTAGGACTTTCTTTTTCTTAAGTGGTATTCTTACGACCTTCTTACCACATAGGATTTCGACATGATTGTCTCACAACCAATCCATACCAATAACTATGTCAAAACTTCCGAGTTCGATAGGCATCAGGTTTATTGATAAGTATATGATTTATACAGTTTTTGAGTCATATTATGGTCATTTTAAGAACCGATACATCGTAAGATCCATATTATTACTCCAAGTATGTATTTCAGGGCCAAGATGATAAAAAGAATCAATCCGAGAGAATTCAGAGCAAATCAGGCTGAGCGGGGCGCAGGCCTGCGCCACCATGCGCTCCATATAGCGCCCAAACTATCCGGATACGCTACAGCACACGCCAGCTAAACCCTAGCCGCATCCGGACGCAGGGGGGCACAAACCTGCGCCTAGCCTGAGCCGGTGAAGGGGCAGCTTTGGGGAGGAGTCCCGACGTGTGTGCAAATGTGCCAAAGCCCTGCCGGAGTGAATCTACGATACGAGAATAAAGACGGTGATTCGCAAGCTACCCAATGGCTTAGATCTGTGATTGTGACGAGCATACGATGAGCGACTAATCCCGTTAGCCATTTGCGGAGGATCTTGGGCTAAGTTTACTCTTCTTTAATTTCTATGTTTTCATGTATTCGTGTTAAGCGAGATCTATTATGTGTATGCAAATGATAAACATTTGGCTATGATTATGATTATGTGTTGCGATTGGTAAAACCAAGATAGTTTATAGTGGTTTTATTATTCGTGCCGAGTCCATTAGTTTAGGGATTAAGACGAGTATTAATGTCACATACGCTATGCTGAGAGTTATTGATTAAAATACATTTGATTAATTTAGTCGCGCAATTGATTATGTCTATATGATCGTTGCATGAAATTATAGTGAGTAATACTTATGTCGTGGTGATTCCGTGAATGGTTATTCGTCTCTTGATTGTTTATCTTCTTCGTTAGTTACTTCGTTCTTAATTTTAGTTACAAGCAATAGCAAACCATTACTCTAAACAACTCATTCAAATCCACAATTTCACAATTTAAATGCTTTCAATAAACTTAAGCTTATAAGGCTAATAAGCTAATCCTAATTATGACCACACTCCCTGTGGATTCGACCCTTACTTCTCCAGCTAAATAGTGGATTTAAGGATTAAATCGGTGGGTCACAACGACGGCCCGTCAGAAATTTTTGCGCCGTTGCCGGGGACTGTAACGGTAGTTTAGGTTTAAGGTTAATTTGTTGCCTTAGTTTTAAGTAATTAGGTTTAAGTTCCTTTCATTGGTTAATTTTTAGTCTTTATTTTATAATTATTAAAAATCAAATAAAAATTTTTCAAAATTCAAAATGGTAATTATTGTCCTTTACTTTACCACCAAAAATATTAGTTTAATTAAGTTTTTAATCTTTAGTGGTATTTTATTTAGTATATGCACACACGTCGGTCGGCTAAAGGATTGTCGCTACAATTCGACCCTGTGTAAAGACCACCCCTTACGGGGCAGTTCTCACGAGTCTAGGTCTCACATCATGCAATACGATATCAACCATAACTAAGATAGAGTAATTAATTGCGGGATATTGAATTACAGTACAAATTATTAGGATTTAAGTTTTATACAGATTACCGATTTTAAATTAAACTTATAAAGCGCAGAAGTCTAATCTAATTCATGTCATCATATTATCAAGATAAATCTACCCAGACCACAATATTATCATCATCCAACTAGTACCGAAAAGGAGTGCTGAGTAGAGTTCTATGAAACTTCTGTCTTGATCTTTGTAAGACCTAAGAACTAGGTCCGGCAGGTGACTTTCCTTTGTCTTTTCCTGTAAAAATGTTAAGTAGCAACCGTAAGCAAATCTTAGTGAGTAAGTATATTTTCAAATTAAACATGCATTGTCAAGCGGATCATCATTAGTCTAGCGTGATATGTCAAGGCTGCCGCTACAGCCACTCTTAATTGAGACATAGAAGTCATAGAGTCGGATGATGCTCAGGCCACGCTCACGCTTAAATCGTGGGGATCAGCCACATCCTCGGCTAGCTACCAGTAAATCAACGTGGCGGAACATCGAAGGTCATTACCAAGTTCAATAGAACTGGTGAAATAGCCATGTCTAGAACAATAGACCAATCAAGGATAATCAAGCTGAATCAATATGTCAAGTATATGCAATGATGGAGTATACGTAATCAAAGTCATGATAGCAGTAGTCTCAAAGCAGTATCAGAATTGAACTATAAATGCAATGACAGGCAACACCCAACCATGGTGTGCACAGGTTACAATCCAGCTGATAATATTAATGTCAAATCAATCTAGCATCAACGATATGTCTCAAACGGAAATTCAAGCATGTTAAATCTGAATATCTATAACTCACAGTGTTGGGTCTTTATTAAACAGATATAAAATCTGCCACCTGAGTTATCTCAGGATTTTATATTTGTCAGTCTGTTCTCTGTCAAATCAAGTCTTTGACCCGCTTTAAATCTTTATATCTTTGTATCTATGTTCAGAATTTCACTGAACCTGTCCAGAATTATCATATTATATCATGTCATATCATGTCAATCTTGTCATCTTTTATCTTTAAAATCTTTATTTTATCTGATTCTGATAACTTGTTCATTCATAAATCATTCTTTCAATAATATTCTTTGTTTCATAAATTCTCAAAGGTCAATATATATATATATATATATATATATATATATATATATATATATATATATATATATATATATATATATATATACTCATTTTGCTGATTATATTGTTATTTTATGTGTTGTCCAAGTGTTTTATTCAATATATTCAAATTTAAGGAGTGGGTTTCGAATTTATATAACATATTCGAACATATTAATAAATTTGAAAGCTTTAAATTAAATATGAGACTAAATTCGAAGCCAATCTTGATTATAAACCATAGGAACAAAATTCTAGATTTCCATACTTTGACTTTGATATATTCAAAATCCATGGCTTCAATTAAAGGATTAAAGTCGAGTGTGGAACTAAAATTCGAATCCACACACTAAATTCGAATTATATATTTTCGAATTTAGTGCCTAGCACAAACTTTAATTCGATTTTAATGGATAAATTCGAATCATATATTCGAATTTAACTACAAAATCGAGTTTGTTCATACATTTCGAGTTTGTTCTTGGCATTCTCGAATTCGTTCATATTTACAGCTTTAAATCCTTAATTTCAAAGCCATAAATCACGAATATAATGAGTATTAAGCCTATGTTCGTTTATTTTATACTTAATCTAGTTAAAAACTTAGGCTAAATTAACTTTAATCATACAAAATAATTAAATTCGAATTTATTCTTAAACCGAAAATATAAAAGCTTAAAAATATCGATTCTTACCTCAAATTCGTACGAAATCACGAATGGAATAGCAGATTTATGTAGAATTCTTCGAGATCTTTCCAACGATATATAAAACTCGATAATCGGTCGGTCGGTTTGGGAGATAATTTAGAGAGAGAGTAGAGAGAGAGTAGAGAGAGAGTGGATGAGTGTCAAATGGTTCATAAATCTTGTTTATATACTTCATCTAGTTATATTTACTAGTTAACCCACTTTCATTTTTGTATATTATATCTCTTTTATTTAATTATCTTTAATAATTTATTAATTCATAATATAAATATTTATATAATTTAATTAAATATTTCATAACTTAATTAAATTATAATTCAAATAATGTAATAATATTACATTATCGGTTCAAATATTGAATTTATGACTTGATCAAAAGTTAGGTTGTTACAGAATGGGCTCCACCACGCACAAACTTCGTCCCCGAAGTTAGCTATATTAGAACACACTGGGATATGTTGCTTTCATTACATCTTCAGATTCCCAAGACTGATGCGAACCTTTGTGGTGTTTCCACTGGACGAGCACCATCTGTATCTCTTTATTCCGAAGCTTTTTGGTCTTCGAGTCCAGAATACACTCCGGCTCTTCAACCACTCTAAGCTTCTCATCAATTTGCAAGTTAACGTGTGGTATTTGAACTTCTCTTTCGTCTGCTAAGCTCTTTCTCAGATGACTGACATGGAATACGGGATGTATTCCAGATAAGTCCGCTGGCAGTTCAAGACAATAAGATTGATTTCCTATCTTTTCAACAATCTTGAACAGACCGATGAATCTCGGAGCTAGCTTGTTTCTCTTTATGAATCTTACCACATTCTTCATTGGAGATACTTTCAGCATCACCCACTCGTTAACCGCAAAGCTGATAGATCTGTGTCGATTATCATAATATGACTTCTGCCTGCTTTGAACTTTAAGAATATTCCTTCTGACAAGTTGAATCTTCTCATTAGTCAACTGTATAAGGGCAGGTCCTGCTATTGGCGATTCACCTGTTTCGCGCCAACAGGTGGGAGATCTGCACTTTCTTTTGTATAAATCTTCAAAAGGAGCCATCTTGATCGTGGAATGATAACTGTTGTTGTATTATAATTCGACCAGAGGCAAGTGGTCATCCCAGTTACCACCCAAATCAAGAACGCAGGCACGAAGCATATCTTCAAGAGTAAGGATAGTACGCTCACTCTGGCCATCTGGATTAGGATGATAAGCAGTACTCATAGAGATCCAAGTACCCATCCCGTCTTATAGAGCTTGCCAGAATCTAGATGTGAAACGACTATCACGATCAGATACGATAGACTTTGGCACACCGTGACGAGAGATGATTTCAGTGATGTACATCTGTGCCAATCTATCCAGAGAGTATGTCTCTTTCATCGGTATAAAGTGAGCTGACTTCGTTAATCGGTCCACGACTACCCAGATGGAGTCGTGCTGTCTTTTGGTTTTCGGCAACTTCGTGACGAAGTCCATGTTATATGCTCCCACTTCCACTCAGGAACTGGCAGTGGTTGCATATCCCCAAAGGGTTTCTGGTGTTCTGCCTTAACCATTTGACATACTCTCCAGCTTTCAACACATTGACCGATGTCTTTCTTCATTCCTGGACTTGTGAGCTTCGGATAGAAGAGTGCTACGGATTGAACCATACTTAGGGATCCAGATTCGGTTTCCCTTGAGACAATGAAGTCCCAAATGATTCAGAGTTAAAAATTGTAGCTGCCCTTTAAGATTTGCAGAACAGAGATTCTCTTCTTTCAGTGCTTCAGCTTGAGCAACTCTGATGTCTTCAATAAGATCAGAAGAGAATATAACCGGAGTTAGGGCATAGCAGCACTTTTCTGGATAAGCTTTTCTACTCAAAGCATCCGCGACAACATTAGCGTTGCCGGGATGATATAGGATCTCGCAATCATAGTCCTTGATAAGCTCCAAGGACTGACGTTGTTTCATATTAAGATTCTTTTGAGTAAAAAGATGTTTGAGACTCTTATGATCAGTGTAAAGCTGACACCGAGTCCCATAGAGGTAATGACGCCAGATTTTCAGAGCAAAGGTAACGGCAGCCAAATCAAGATCATGAGTTGGTGCACTTTTCTCGTAGTCCTTCAATTGCCTTGAAGCGTAGGCAATTACTTTTCCCCTTTGCATTAGAACACATCCTAAGCCAGTACCAGATGCATCGCTATAGTTAACGAAATCATCATTGCCTTCTGGTAAGGCTAGGATCGGCGCTTGAATAAGCTTTTGTTTCAAAGTTTCAAATTCCTCTTGCTGCTTATCTGCCCATACGAAAGGTGTATTCTTTCGTGTTAACATCGTAAGTGGCACAGCAATCTTCGAGAAGTCCTTAATGAATCACCGATAATAGCCAGCCAATCCAAGGAAACTTCTTATTTATGAGGCATTGCGAGGTGTTTGCCATGGCCAAGGAATTGGATCTATAAAGTAATTGAAGCAGAATTTCAAGTTTTGTTTGAAACAAAGAACGCTTAGAAATGACTCAAGACAATATAAAGTAGTACCTGTCTGAGCCAGAATTCGCACTTAGAAAATTTTGCGTAGAGTCTTTCTTTTCTCAGTAACTCCGGCAATTGTCGTAGATGAATAGAATGATCACCCTCCGTTTTGGAGTAAATCAGAATATCGTCTATGAATACGATAACTGACTTATCCAGCATCGGTCTGCACACGCGATTCATGAGATCCATGAACGCCGCTGGTGCATTTGTTAATCCAAACGGCTTCACGAGAAATTCGTAATGACCGTATCTTGTTCGGAAGGCTGTCTTTGGAACATCCTCATCTTTAACTTTCAACTGATGATACCCAAAACGAAGATCTATTTTCGAGAAGTAGCTGGCTCATTGTAGCTGATCAAACAGATCATCAATCCTGGGAAGAGGATATTTATTCTTTATAGTAACTTTGTTCAACTCACGGTAGTCGATGCACATACGGAAAGTTCCGCCTTTCTTTTTGACAAATAAGACAGGTGCACCCCACGGAGATGAACTCGGTCGGATAAACCCCTTTTCCAACAGCTCTTGCAACTATTTTGACATTTCCTGCATTTCTGCAGGTGCAAGTCTGTAAGGAGCTTTTGCAATGGGAGCCGCACCAGGAACTAAGTCAATGCCGAATTCGACATGACGTTCTGGTGGTACTCAAGAAATATCATCAGGAAAGACGTCTGGAAACTCACAGACGATAGGAATGTCAGCTAGGGTTTTCTTTTCAGAGTTAGATTCAGAAGAGACGTAGCACAGATAAGATTCGTGACCCTTAGAAAAACATTTGTGAGCTTTCTCTGCAGAAATGAAGCAGTGAGCACCTTTTCTTTTCTCTCCTTTGATCTCTAATACTCGAACGTCTGAGGACTTGATTCTGATGATCCGACGGTTGCATATAATCGTTGCTTCGTTGTTCGTTAGCCAGTCCATGCCGATGATAACGTCAAACTCTGTTAGCGGAATCGGTATAAGATCGAGGTTGAATACAATATTATTTACGAGCAGGGTGCAGTTTCGGTAGACAGAATCAGCCATAACATAGTTGTTACTGGCTGTCTCGATATCAATTACAACAGGAAGCTTTGACGGGGATTTAGATAATCTTGATGCAAAAGAAGTCGATATAAAGGAACGACTAGCGCCAGAATCAAATAGTACGCGAGCAGGTATCGTATTTAACAGAAACGTACCAGTAACTACGTCAGTTGTTTCTCTCGCTTCTTTTGCTGTTATCTGAAACGCACGTGTCCTTGCTGTCGGAGTTGCAGCAGAACTCTTTACTGTAGAACCTCCCGCTGATGATTGCGACTGAAATCGTTGCCCGCTGCGACACTGATACATGAAGTGTCCTCGTTTCCCGCATTTCGCACATCCACGTCCCTGCTGTGGGCATTCTTCACTGCTATGACCAATCCGATTACACGCAAAACAAGTAACATCATCTGGGTTACACAGCCCCATGTGTGACTTTCTGCATCGCTTGCAGAATCATGGCTCGTTCGTTAGTGAATAGGCTTGGGCTTTCGGCTGTGAACTATACTGATGTGGCTGTTGAGACTGGGATTTGTTCGTCTTGAAGAATCTACCGAATCTTTGCTTCTTCGGAGGAGAAGGACATCTCGGGTTAGTAGACGGAGCATAAAGCTGATCGCCGTACTCTAAATACCCTTGCTCGATTTGTCTAGCTGCTTCTACCATTTCCAAGTAACTCTTGTATTTTATTGCGCTCATCAGATGTCGATATCTCGGGTTGAGTCCTACACAAAATCTATTCATCTTTCTCTCCTCGGTAGCTACTTGATACGAAGAGTAGCCGCACAATCGTGAGAATTCATGCTCATATTCATCAACAGTCTTTGTTCCTTGAGTCAACTGCATCAGTTGTACTTCCATCTTGTCTCGCTGGTCGACTGGACAGTACTTTGCGTTAAACATATCGTGAAACTGATCCCATTCCAAAGTCTGAATCACCTCCTCTTCATAGATACTTCTCTGAGTCTTCCACCAAGCACGAGCAGCACCGACGAACAAAGCGGATGCATAGCTTACTTTCTTGGAGTCTAAGCAATCAGAAATCCTGAAGATTTCTTCAGTGTGGCTAATCCAATCCATCGCCTGAATTGGATTAACTGTTCCTTCAAAATTCAAAGTACCGCTAGCTTTGAAATCTTTAAACTTGCAGCCTTTTGGCTGAGCAATTTGGGTTTCAGGATTTGTGTTATCAGAATCAGATTCGTCATTCTGGACTTGTTTATCTTTTCTCTTATTTTTGTTATCTTCACGTCTTTTAGCTTCGGCCTCATCTCTGGCCTGAAATTGTTCTTGCATTGTCTTATTTTGTTGTTCAGAATGTTGGGCTAAAAGTTGTTGCATCATTTCAAACATCTGTTGTGGGGTCATGTTGCTTGGTATGTCACCTGATCCTGATCCTCACATCTAAACTGAAAATTAAAATAATTTAACTATCAGTTTATAGACTTAGATCTATGTACCCTTTTTCCCATCCTAATAGTCTGTACATCCTATCTCAGTTCAAACCACCTAAATGATTGATACATATGTATTGCTTCAGTTTGAGACCAAGTATACTCACGTAATACTTGATTCACTCAAACTATGGCTCTGATACCATCCTGTGAAGACCACCCCTTACGGGGCAGTTCTCACCAGTCTAGGTCCCACATCATGCAATGCGATATCAATCAAACTAAGATAGAGTAATTAATTGCGGAATATTAAATTACAGTACAAGCTATTAAGATTTAAGTTTAATACAGATTAAGTTTTTAAATTAAACTTATAAAGGGCACAAGTCTAATCTAATTCATGTCATCATATAATCAAAATAAATCTACCCAGATCACCATAATATCATCATCCAAATAAAACCAAAATGGGGTCGCTGAGTAGAGGTCTATGAAACTTCTGTCTTGATCGTGTAAGACCTAAGAACTAGGTCCAGCAGGTGACTTTCCTTTGTCTTTTCCTGTAAAAATGTTATGTAACAGCCGTAAGCAATGCTTAGTGAGTAAATAGATTTTCAAATTAACATGCAATGTCAAGCGGATCATCATAAGTCTAGCGTGATATGTCAAGGCTGCCGCTACAGCCACTCATGATTGAGACATAGAAGTCATAGAGTCGGATTATGCTCAGGCCACGCTCACGCTTAAATCGTGGGGAACAGCCACATACTAGGCTAGCTACCAGTAAATCAACGTGGCGGAACATCGGAGGTCATTACCAAGTTCAATAGAACTGGTGAAATAGCCAGGTCTAGAACAATAGAACAATCAAGGCTAATCAAGCTGAATCAATATATCAAGTATATGCAATGATGGAGCATACGTAATCAAAGTCATGATAGCAGTAATCTCAAAGCAGTATCAGAATATGAACTATAAATGCAATGACATAAGAAATGATAGTCAAATAGCTATCATGA
>JAANYP010004305.1:188740-213740 GCA_020465985.1 Centrapalus pauciflorus
TTTTACTTCTATCTTTGTACATGACAGCTGGATTCTTCACCATTATAACTTGAAACTCTTTAAGTTCACCAGCAAATTTAATATCTCTGTGAGGCGCAGTCATGTTTATCTTCCTCATGCCTCTCTCAACTCCAATCTGTAGATCTTGCACTGACATTAATACCAGTTTGGTATGCATAAAATGAAACAATGTCTTCAGTGCAAATCTACAATGTTCATTCCTTTTATTCCTGCACAATTCGTCAAAAAGATCTTCAATATCGACCAAGTGCATGTTGAACATGTCAGCTTCTGTGAATACATATGTGTTTCCATCAGACCTGGTTACAGTAAACTTCGGATAAAAAATCTTAACAAATCTTTCCTTTTCAATCATCACCAGATCTACTATCCTGAAGTCACTCTTCACCTTCTCAACCTCTTGAGTCTTGTTTCTTAAGAAACTGGCATAGTTGACCAGATTGGGCATGTTCGGCTCTAAGACTCGGAATAACTTGTGAAATGAACAAGGAGCTTGCTTTTTACAAAAGATCCGTTTCTCTAAAATGTCTTCAATGTACGGCATCTTGTTTCTTTTCCTTATGAACTCAGCAGACCTGTTCTCTGGTAGTTCAAGCTTTTTCACCTTTTTCTTACTTAACTCATCTTTATTCAACAAAGTCAACATATCTTGAATTTGTCTCTGCACCACTTGTTGTGCTTGAAATCTTAATCTGTGTTGCTTCTTTGACTCATCATCAAGTACAAATTCATTAAAGAATCTGTCCATCACTTCCACTTCATTTAAGACAACTGTTTCTTGAGCGATACTGCTCTCAACAGGGAACTCCTCAAATTCTTCCTTAATCTGTACAACTACCTCAGGCTTTTCAACCGTTGGTGTTGATTCAACATCTTTCATGATTTCTTCAACTAACACCTCCTCTTCTTCTATTCTTTCAGCTCTAACGTCAACATCAGTTAATGCAATTATGTCATCATCTTCAGACAATTCAATATACTCTTCTCTTCCTTCTCCTATCTCTAGAATACTCAGCTCCTTCTCTTTTTCTTGTACATCTTCCTCAGAATCAATATATTCAACAAACTGATAGATATCAGGCTGAGTGTTCAAAGGAACTGGATTATCTTCATAAAGAATCAATCCCAGCTCTCTCTGTTCACCAGCTGACTTTTTGGATCCTCTGGCTTCTTTCCCTTGAGATTCTGGTTCCTTCTCTGGATATGTCATCATTAAAATCCCTGGCGTCGGTTGATCAAGCTTTCTCCTCTTCTCCCCCTCATGAGGAGCATCATCGGAGTCTTCGTCATGCTCATCATGTTTTCTCTTTGACGAGGAAGCTTGAGCCTTGCAGGTCTCTTCTACTGCAGCTACTCGTTTAGAAAGATTACCCAACGCAGTTACCACAGTATTTTCCAGGCTGATCATACGTTCTCTCATCTCGTCAAATTGATCAAAACAAAATCCTTCAACTCTTCCTTCAACTCTTCTATAGCTTGCTTTGAGTCAGTTTGCTTGACAGACTCCTCTGCAACATCTTTTCCCTTTAAAAATTTCTGAATATTTGTCATTTGAGCCATTACCTCCGCTAACTGATTAGAGACATGCAAATTGACACCAGATACAGCTGCATTCAGTGCACTTGTCAAGGTTGACTCTGTAACAAAAGGGGATAAACTCACCACTGGGTCACGTAGACTTCCAGTTGACACAACAGTCGAACTTGTAAAAAGAACTTCTGTGTGGCCAGTGCTCAGAGTTGGTATTGGCGTTTCTCTGACTGGACTTCCACCCTCTTCAAGTGACGGAGCAACAAATGCTTCCGTTACTAAGGGTGTTCCGGTGGGAACACTAAGTTCAGCCACACTTACTTCAACGAATGAAGTTGACTCAAGTGTCCAAAAGTGTATAGGATCTAGACTTTGTGATTCAAATGAAGGCGTACACACGGGCAATTGTGCACTTGTTTCAATATCCATCAAGTCCAATTGACTTTCGGATAGATCGTGTGTTTCATCCCGGTGATCAAATGAAACAATCTCCTGTTGAGAGGAGATTGAGTGGATAGGAGGGTGTGCAGTCGTCAGTGGGATACTGACTTGTTCAATGCTAACTCTCATAGGAGAGCTAACAGCAGATGTAGCTATGTCCCGGCTTTCTGGGCTTAGGACCTCCCTCACACTCTGTTCAGCTATCTGTACTATATCTATCATCAAACCTCCTCCCTCATGATGATCACCTCCATCATCATCATTATCATCATCATCATCAGCTCCTTCTCCCTCTTCTTCTTGAATATCAGATAATGTCCTCTCAGAATCTGACTTTGTTGCTTCTTCCTCACCACCCCTCACACTTCCTACTCCCTCACTCACAGACTGGGCAACCTGAACTTCAGCCCCTTGCTGAGATTCCTCAATCCTTAAAGCTCCTGGGCTAAGAGAACCCGGTTCTTGGGTCTCTATCGGAGCATGATCTATTCGATACAACTTCACATTTTCACTCTCTTGATCAGCATATTTGAGTAATGACTCTGGGATTGGCATTATGTTGGCATTCGGAGAGTCTGGCACTTCATGTAAACTCATCATAACATAGTCTGGGCATCTTTGAGAATTGGCTCTCTTTGGAATATTTTCATTAGCCCTTAAGATCCCTCGGATTAGAATTTGAATAAATCTTTGAAGTGGAACGAATTTCCTTGCTCTGTTTGTGGTTTTAGCAAGTACAATCTCCTTTAGATCTTCCCAGATACACTGAGCAAAGTCATAGTGTTTGTTGAAAGCAATCCCATGAAATATTCTCAGGCAATGGATGCTGCATCGGTCAATCCCAGTATGCTTTGAAGTCATGCAACGATTAATGATACCAAACAGTGTGTACCATTCACCATTTAATCCATTTCTGTGAAATTTGGAGCTCTTCGGAAGTGGCTTTGAGTAGCCTAGACAAATCAAATCATGGACAAGCTCTTCATCAGAAACAAAATCCTCAAAATCTGCTAACTCTGGAAAGTTCACAGTGTCTATTCGTCGTGGAAGAAATAAATTGTGACGTAGCCTTGCAAGAGTGATCTTCGTCTTGAATTGATCAATCGTCACTTTGAAATGGTGATTACCATCCGCAGGAACAAATTTGACAGTATGCCAAACTTTTTGTAAGTACACTTGTGGAATAGACGGCTTATACTGAAGCAGATAACCAAGAGGATGGCCTTTTAGAATGTCCACAATGATCGGATGGCTTACTTTTATAACTTTGGGATCTAAACGGTGGTTATTGTCCCTGAAAGGAAGGCAATGTTTTGGCTTGACAAGTTGATTATCAGGAATAATATGGGTTTGTGAAGAACGAGCTACAGAGGTTGATCTGACTGGGGTAGAAACAAGGGTATGATTTGATGATGATTGAGCATCAGAGGAATTAGAATTTTGGGATTGTACAGGAGATTCCATTTGAATACCTGTAAAAATAAAATTCATGTTAGACTTACCAAGTACACAAAGGACAACCTTCAAAATGTAGAAAAACTTGTAACATTTTATCAGAAATTGCAAAAACTTGTGAGTTTCTGTTTAAAGCATCGGGATTCCTGACAATAATTGAAAATTATTGAGAGAATTCCAAAGTCAATCGTTTAGAGACCAATGTTAGAAAAACACAAATTTATAACAATTTCTTAAAAAATGTGACATTTTTTCTTAAAACGTTAAAATACTACACTTAAAAAAAAATTCCTGATGAAACTCGAATGAAGCTACACGATTCTCGAATGACTCTTTAACAACCTCGGGTGACACATGAAACTACTCGAATAAGTCTACACCCAACTCGAATAATGTATTCATGAAACTTGAATAATACTCTGTAAAACTCGAATGAAGAGTCTATGAAACTCGAATAATACTCTGTAAAACTCGAATGAAGAGTCTATGAAACTCGAATAATACTCTGTAAAACTCGAATGAAGAGTCTATGAAACTCGAATAATACTCTGTAAAACTCGAATGAAGAGTCTATGAAACTCGAATCAGTCTATATACAACTCGAATGAAGTTTGACTCAACTCGAATGAGTCTTGAAGTTTCTCGAATGAAGACATGTAAAACTCGATTAAGTCACTACAAAGCTCGAATGTTATATACATGAAACTCGAATGTAACATGTATTAAACTCGAATGGAAAATGGGATCCAACACCCAACTCGAATGACTAAGTCATTTTCTCGATTAGAATATAGTCCCAACTCGAATAATCTTTGAAGCACTTATTTCTGAAAATTTTCTAAGTGTTACAAACTTGTCAACTCGCATGAAACATAAATGTTTCTCGAATGTAATGTGTAAGTCATGATGAAACTCGAATTACTCTTAGATAAAACTCGAATGACACATATAGGCAACTCGAATGACTCTGACATACAACTCGAATGACTTACATATGCAACTCGAATGACTTACATATGCAACTCGAATGACTTACATATGCAACTCGAATGACCTTCTATTCGAGAAATGTCTGTTTATATTCCTACAAGTCTAAAACACACTGAATTTTATGAATTTAAGTTCAGGGTTGTTTATCAGTGTTTTAAAACTTGTACCCCCTTCGAAAATGTATTTTAAACACATTTATTTTACTGAGCTTTGAACAAAAACAACTTTAAAGCTGTTAAAAATTCAAATTTCAGACTTTTCAAGAACTCGAAACTGTTTCATTAGAAAATCATGGATTCTGTTTGTGTGATGTAAAAATGACTTATGAAATTTCAGATTCATAGTCATAATACCAATACGAACCTCATCACACATTTAATTTGAACTTCATGAACAAATATTAGGATTCTCCATTAACGTTCAAGACCACAAACAAACACAAAATACGAACATATAAACTCACACTGAACATATACAATGAAACGATGTACATATAAACTGAAATAATAAAGACAAACATAGTTTTACTCACAATTTTTATGAAATATAATCGTCTGTTATGGGTTCTTGGGTTTCTTTGAGATGAAGGAAGCTTTGTGGAGAAGATGGAGTTTGAATATTCCGGAAAAAAGAAAATTTGAATTTGAAATTTCAAATTTATAATGCAATTTTATCCGGCCCAAACACTTTAAATTTTTTTCAATTTTAACATTCGGCCCATCTTCTAAACCACATTAGCCGACATACCCATCTTTCAAAAAATTGTGACTAAAACAAAAATTTGAATTAAAAAAAATTAAAAAAAATTTATCAGCTCAAACAAATTTAAAATGAACTAAAAAAAATTTATACTTGAAAGAGACAAAAAAAATTTCACATACACATCACAAAATAAATGAAAAACACACACAAAAAAAAATTAAAAGTATTAACAAAATGCATTTGCTCCCCCTTGAATTTCTGAAAGTTGCTCCCCCTCAACTTATGATTTCATTTTGCAAATCTGCTCCCCCTACAAAATAACAGATAATTTTTATCAGATTTATGCAAAATCAGATAAAATGCTTTTCTGCTCCCCCTACACATGACATTCCAGATCTCGTTAAATTCTCAAGTATATAAACTTTTTATGAATCATGAATTTAACATCAGATAAAAATCACTTAAAAAATGAAAATATAAAAATTAAAATTTTGAAACTACTGAATTATTAAATCTTAACGATTCAACATACCTAATTTGTATACCAAAAAATTAAACCGCTTTTCATCTAACGCTTTGGTAAACAAATCAGCTAGTTGATATTCAGTAGGTACAAAATATAATTCTATATTTCCATTTTCTACATGATCTTTAATGAAATGATATCGAATGTCGATGTGTTTCGTTTTAGAATGTTGCACCGGATTTGATGCAATAGCGATTGCACTCTGAGAATCACAGTATATTGGAATCTTCTTTGGTGTAAACCTGTAATCACGTAGTTGGCTTTTCATCCACAACACTTGAGAACAGCAAGAAGATACAGCCACGTATTCTGCTTCAGCTGTTGACAATGAAACACAGTGTTGTTTCTTGGATGACCAACATACGGGTTTGTCACCTAAGAATTGTACTGCTCCTGACGTACTTTTTCTGTCCATCTTATCACCTGCGTGATCAGCGTCAGAAAAAGCAGTCAGATGAAATGAAGACTCCCTAGGGTACCAAAAACCAAGATTTGGAGTACCTTTGAGATATCTTAAAATTCGTTTTGCAGCAGTTAAGTGTGATTCTTTTGGATTTGCCTGATATCTAGCACAAACACATGTAGCAAACATAATATCTGGTCTACTGGCTGTTAAATACATTAATGACCCAATTATACCTCGATAATGGGTTACATCTACAGGTTTCCCTGAGATGTCCGCATCGAGTTTTGATTTTGAATCCGGAGCCATGGGAGTTTTCATAGGAGTACTATTGACCATGTTAAATTTCTTTAACATGTCTTGGATATATTTTGACTGATTGATAAAAATACCATCAGTCAATTGTTTTACTTGTAAACCTAAGAAAAAATTTATTTCCCCCATCATGCTCATTTCAAATTTCTGGGACATTAAAAACGCGAATTTCTTACAAAATTCAGGATTTGTAGACCCAAATATTATATCATCTACATATATCTGTATTACTATAATATCTGGCCCCTGACGTTTTATAAACAGGGTTGTGTCAACTGCACCTTTTGTAAATCCACATTTCAACAGATATGTTGAAAGTGCATCATACCAAGCACGAGGTGCTTGTTTAAGGCCATACAGTGACTTATCCAAAATATATACATGATCAGGTTTCGAAGGATCAGTAAACCCTTCGGGCTGATATGTATATACTTCATCTGTTAGCTCCCCGTTTAAAAACGCAGTTTTGACATCCATTTGATATACTGTAAAATTTTTATGTGCGGCAAAAGCTAAAAACATCCTTATAGCTTCAATGCGTGCAACTGGTGCGAATGTTTCATCATAATCAATTCCTTCTTGTTGACTGTATCCTTTGGCCACGAGACGAGCTTTATTCCGAACAATGACACCGTGTTCATCTTTCTTGTTCTTGAAGTTCCATTTCGTGCCAATTATAGATTTGTCTTTTGGTCGCTCAACAAGTCTCCAGACCTTTAACCGTTCGAACTGGTTGAGTTCCTCTTGCATCGCCACAATCCAATCAGCATCCAGAAGGGCTTCTTTTACATTTTTAGGCTCAATCTTACTTAAAAAATTTGAAAATAAGCATTCATTTATTGTAGCCCTTCTGGTTTGGACTGATGAAGATGGATCACCAATGATATTCTCTATTGGGTGATTTCTTGTCCACTTAACTGTATGTGGAAACGGTTCTATTGGGTCTTGGTTGGGATTGAAATCGAAATATGGTTCGGGAGTTATTGCAGATGTTGTAGGTGGAACATCGGAGGTAGGAGCTTCTGACTGTTCTGAAGTAATAGGGGTTTCAGAAGTATGTGGAGGTTCAAATGGTTGTACAGTCTCAGTAGTTGACTGCACCTTTGCTGTTGAAGCTTCTCCAGTTTATTCTGAACTTTGTTGTTGAGAGAGATCTGAAACTACGACTGGATCTTCAGTGATCCTGTCAGGCACCAAACTTTGAACATTAGATTTGGGAGTTTCAAAATAATCATCATAAAAGTTCTCAAACAACTTATTTAATTCATTTTGTTCAGCATTTTGTTTATTTGACTCCAATGAAGTCTGCATGTTAGGTCCGGGTTCTGAACTGGTGTGTTCAGAAGCCATCACTATTCCTTCGTCAAATTTAACATTTACGCTCTCGTTGACTATCTTGGTTCTCTTGTTGTATATTCGGAAAGCAACCGACTCCTTTGAATACCCGATGAAGATTCCTTCATCTGCCTTTTGATTAAACTTTCCCAGATTGTCTTTATCATTCAATATAAAGCATCTGCAACCAAAGACATGGAAAAATTTAACATTAGGTATTCGTTTATTGATTAGCTCATACGGAGTCTTTCCGAATCTTTTATTTATTATTGAACGGTTTTGTGTGAAACATGCTGTTGCAACCGCTTCTGCCCACAAGAACAATGGTAAATTGGAATAGGCCAACATCGTCCTAGCTGCTTCCACTAGTGTCCGATTTCTTCTTTCAACGACACCGTTTTGTTGTGGAGTCCGAGCAGCTGAGAATTGATGTGTAATTCCAACTGAATTTAAGAACGAGTCCAATGATTTGTTCTTGAACTCTGTTCCATTGTCTGAGCGAATTGTCTGGATGGTGAGTTGCAACTTTACTTGTATTTTTCGGATGAAGTCGATGATAGATTCGGTTGCATCTGATTTGGATTTCAGGAAAAACACCCATGTGTATCGTGAGTAGTCATCAACTATCACCAATACATATCTTTTCTTATTTATACTTTGTACTCTCATCGGTCCACACAAATCCATATGCAGTAACTCTAATGCTCTTTTGGATGAGTGTGCTGTTTTGGATTTGTGTGTGGCTTTTGTCATCTTTCCTTTTTCACATGCCACGCATAGTTGCTCTTTTTGAAATTTAAGCGCCGGCAGCCCTTTAACTAACCCTCCTTTTGCTAGGTTGGTCAGTTCATTGAAATTTAGATGTGAAAGGCGACGATGCCACAGCCATGCTGTTTTAGATGTTGCTTTTGACAATAAGCAGACATCTTTCTTCAGATTGATCGAGGCTAAATCAATGGAGTATAGATTTGTTTTCCTGGTTCCTGCTAGAATTTCTTTTCCTTGTGCTGATCTGATGCTGCACCGATTGGCTTTGAAGTTGACTTCTAACCCCTTATCACACAGTTGTCCAATACTGAATAGGTTATGACCAAGACCGTCAACATAAAAGACCTTTTGGATTGTGATTTTGTCATACTTCAGACTTCCGTATCCCTTGATCGGACAAAACTGATCGTTTCCAAATCTTACCGTCCCACAGAACTTTTCTACAAAGTCCGTGAGTGTGTCTCGTTGTCCGGTCATGTGTTTGGAGCATCCCGAATCAAGGTACCAGACATGGTTTACCTATAAAACGTAATAGCACATGAGGTACCCACTTGTAGTTGGGTACTTTAGTTTTAGGTAAAACATGCATAGTATCATTTGTTTTTCTAACTGATATGGCTTTAGGCTTATCGTTTGAATTTATTTTAGGTACCCATTTTTGAATTGTTCTTTTGGGTATCCACTTTTGTACAATTCTCGGTGGAATTGTTTTTGAAATTTTTATCTGTGGATCCTTTTGCTGTTCATACAATGGGTCCTTTTTCTTTGGTTGCCATACAAGCTTATTATGTTTCACAGTTTCAGACTTACAAACATAAGAATTCCAAGCAATTAATTTCGATCTTGAAAACTTAATACAAGAATTATTAACAATTTTATCATTATTACAGACAGAATGTTCAATTTTGCTGTTTCTATCTGTAACAATTTTTTCTTTCACGCGCCATTCTTGTTTTATAATCTTGTTTTTCTCTTCTCTTTGCTTCTTTCGCCACACTTGTTTTCTCGACCCGTTCACAACGTTATCTGACATAAAAATAAGTTTGAGAATTAGAAGATTTAGATGCTTGTTTTTTCTGTAACCTTTTCATACCTGTTGAAGATTTGACTGTACGTGCAAAGGAGTTCGTTGATGAGGATGATTCACCCTTTTCAAAACTAGGAGACTTAACAA
Organism: Centrapalus pauciflorus; assembly: GCA_020465985.1. Lineage (NCBI taxonomy): Eukaryota > Viridiplantae > Streptophyta > Magnoliopsida > Asterales > Asteraceae > Centrapalus > Centrapalus pauciflorus. The sequence goes on from JAANYP010004305.1 coordinate 198,401, forward strand.
ACAGTTTTGTTTTCTCCTTCTTTTGTTGCACTGATGGTGAATATTCAGATGGTTTTAAAGAGTCTGTAGTCTTTCTTTGCAGAATTTTAACAGATTCTTTATTACCAGTTGATAGTTTGTTAGTCAAAGGTTTGATAAATTCACCAATTTTACCAAATCTTTGATCTAATGAATTAACATCAGAGTGCATGAACAGATCAAATTCTTTTTCTGAATTTATAGAATCCAGAGAAATAGATGAATGTGGATCAGACACATTTATGTTTTTAGCCTTATCTTGCAACTTTTGTTCTATTTTTAGTAATTCAGACTTGAGTGTTCCATTCTCTGTCTCAAAACTTTTAATTTTCAATTCTAAATCAGAATTTATCTGTTCTAAAATTGAATTTGGTAAATATAGTTTTTGAGACTGAGTTGGTAATTCAGACAAATCCTTTTCAGAATAAGTTTGAATGTACTCTTCTTTAGTATCAACAATGTTGCTGATTTCATTTATCTTGGTATAGTCAACATAATTTTGCATTTTGTCTGATCTTGACCTTTTGATTTCTTCACTGGATTCTACTTCTTCAGATGCTTTCAAGAATGTCATTTTTAATCCTAAATTCATGTATCTGACATCATATAATGTTGGTGAATTTGTTATAGCTTTTGTCAGATACTTAGGATTTTCCCAACCAATACCAGATTTAGAGTTATAAAACTCTGTATCTTTTGGTTGATTTAGATATATTGTTTGATCTGTTTGCCCTCTTTTAATAAATTCATCCTCCATCTTCTTTATTTTCTCATAGAGTTTAGTTCTTTCTTCAAATATGGCATGATATTTTACAGAAAAGTTTGAGGCTTCTAATTCAGCTATTCGCAGACTTTCTTGTAAGTCAGATATTTTGTGATTCAAATTGATTATATTGCTTTGAAGTTCTTTTTCCTTATCTTGTAAGTCTGAGACAGCTCGTAAAGCTAAGGCTTTATCTTTGGAAAAATCTAGGACTAAATTGTGTTCATTTAGAAGTTTGTTTTCCAAAGAATGAACCTTTTTCTTTTCTGCTTTTAAGGATTTTTCAAACTTTTTAAGCATGAAAGCCATATTTGTTAGTTTTTCTTCTAATATGCATGAGTCGTCAATATCAGAATCTGAAATAGAATTTACCTCCTGTCCTTCTGAATCCTCTGAGTTATCAGACTCTGAATCCTCCTCATTTTCAGCTTTATTTTGGCCAGATGCCATTAATGCAACTTCTTCTTTTTCTTCCTCTTCATCAGAATCAGATTCTCTCTGCTCTTCATCCTCTTCATCTGTCAGTCCAACCCACACCTCATCTTCAGCTATCATAGCTGATTCACTGAGTTCAGATTCATTGAATATTTCTGACTTTAAACAGATATGGGCATCTTCATCCAAAATGTCATCATCTTCGGATAACTGTAACCAATGATCATCCTCCGCCATAAGTGCTTTGCCTGACTCTTTCTCTTTGGCTAAGAGGGCCTTTCTCGTATAGTAGTCTGAATTTTTGACTACTGGAGATCTGCATTCCCGGGCATAGTGACCTGGTTTTCCACAGTTATAGCATTTCTGTTCAGATTCCTTTTTGGTTGATTTATCTGACTTCTCATATTTGTCAGACTTTCGTGCACTACTTTCTCCAGCCTTCTCATACTTATCCTTTTTCTCAACTTTCCTTGAGCCTGTTTTGTAGCGCATTTTGTTGTTTGTTGGCTTCCTGTAAAATTTCTTCTGAAATGCCTTTGTAAGCAGTGCCATCTGTTTTTTCATCTCTTCAATCTCTGAATCTGCAGATGAATCTGATGATTCTGATTCTGATGATGTACTGCTGATTACCGCTCTTTTCTCCTTTTTGAGCTTGTATTTATACTTTTTCTCCGCCAGTAGAGCTAGTGGATCAGCAGTTTCTTTTTCCGCTTTCTTCTTTCCAGATATTTTCCTCAAAACAACTTCTTGGTAGTTGTTGAGGTTTTCAAATAGCATATGAAAATCCATCTCCTCTATATCTTTCGTTTGTTGGATGATCATAGCATATTTTTCCCATTCTGGATTTAGGACATTTAAAAATTTGACATTGATGTCCAAGTTGGACTTCGTCACTCCGTTTCTTTTTACTTCACTTACCAGATTTACAAATCTGAGATAAGTGTTTTCCAGAAGTTCACCTTCACGGGCTCTAAAGTTCTCAAATGTCATTAGACTATTTCTAGCCCTATTAGTAGCAGCTCTGTCTGATCCCCGCATGATTTTGCATACTTCATCCCAGATGGACTTAGCAGTCTTTGTATTTGTCAGACAAGTGTATATTTCATTGGGGATTGAAATTAACAATAACTTTCTTGCAGTCTTGTCCCCTAACTTTCTCTTTTTCTGGGCCTCTGTTAGGTTTGTTACCTCAACAGTCCTTGGTGGTATTGGGGGATTGCCAGTCGGTACTCCTGGGATTGTTTCCATAAAGATTGCTGGTCCTTCAGTTAATGATTTCAGCATTTCTTCAGACAAATCATGGAAACTTATAAATTCCAGAAACCGCTCCCGCCATTGAACATATTCCCCTCTGTATAAGATTGGGGGTTTGGTTTCTGATCCCATAGCAAGTGCATCTTTAGACATGTTGATTGTTTGTTGGGAAACTTTGACCAAGATCAAATGAACTCCGAATGAGATTGAAAAATTTGATCACACCTTGAAACACAGATTAGTACTGAAATCTACAACACAATGACTTGTTAGTAGCAATAAGCAGTTTAAATCAAGCAGTGAATTGTGTTTGTATTAATGTGTGTGACAAACTTGAATGATTCTTGTGTTATGAGTGAAACTTGAATGAATATGGTATGTAAAACTCGATTGAGTTTATGGTAAAACTCGATTGAGTCTTTTATCAAACTCGATTGATTCTTTCAGTGAAACTCGATTGACCCTTTGATCAAACTTGGTATATAACAAAACTCGAATGAGTATATGACAAAACTCGAATGAGTATATGACAAAACTCGAATGAGTATATGTCAAAACTCGAATGAGTCTTGCACAACTCGAATGGGTCTTATAAGAAACTCGAATGTCTTATAAGAAACTCGAATAGTCTTATAAGAAACTCGAATAGTCTTATAAGAAACTCGAATAGTCTTATAAGAAACTCGAATAGTCTTATAAGAAACTCGAATGGTGTTGTTCTGAAATTCGAGTTTGTTAACAAAATGTTGTCAACTCGAATATCACAAGTTGTCAACTCGAATATTAGTTATACACAACTCGAATACCTAAGATAAGCAACTCGATTAACTAATGTACTCAACTCGATTAACTAAGGTACTCAACTCGAATTACTAAGGTATTCAACTCGAATTACTAAGGTACTCAACTCGAATTACACACAGGATGTGTATATTTCGAGTTTCTTAGTATTTTCAGGTTTTACAAGTCTGAAATTCAGATTAAAACCAAATTTTACCCAATTTCACTCAAATTGTAATCGAAGGTAAGGTTTTTGAATACAAACTCTTTTTGTTAAACACTTTTGTGCAAAAATGGATCTAAGTCTGAGTTTTTCAATAGAACAGTAACCGTTTTTGAACTTTTCAAAATTTCAGAAAATTCCTTAGATCTTTTTCTGTGTTTTGAAAATCAAATCAAGTTTATATTCAGTTGATTCGTCTTTGAATCCTTAACCTTCGATCCAATTATCACTTACAATGATCAACAGAATCAAAACCCCTAGTGATTTTAGGGTTTTTCCGAAAAAAAAATTCTCAAGAACACGTAAAAAATTTCAATCTCAATCAGAATGATTCACCCCTAAGTCTCTGATACCAATTGTGAAAAGTAGTTTCTACCAATTCAATCAACACAATGCAATTTATAAGAACAATAAATGTAATCAATACTAACCGAATGATTCGATTGAAGAACTTGATGATTACAAAATGATGAACTCAATATTCTTCTTCGTACAGTGCTGCCTTTTCTAAATTGAATGCGTACCAAAAAGAAGTTTCTGACAGATCTCTCTAAATCTAGAAAGTCAAAATGACTATTTATACAAAATTACAAACTATAAGGAAATTACACATTAAGTCCCTAGACTTTGGTATTTCATCAACTAAAACATATTCCAACAATGCAATCAATCACACGAAGAACGGGAAAACCAAACACTTAATCGCGTGTTTGGTTCGTACGGCCAAGCACACCACACACACACAAACACCATCAAGTGTGTGTGTGTGTGTGGCGGCTCATCCCCTCCATAGGGCGCACACACACAAATGTATATATCACTTCTAATATGGGCCGTGTATAATTTTATATATATATATATTATTAATTAAGAGTTTTAGTTTTAATCAAACTCTAATATAATAATATAATATATATCTTAATAATTATCTTTATTATAAAAACCTTATATAATTATCTCTATAATTATATACCCTTTAAATAATATTTATCTCTTATACATTATCTAATAATATATAAATGACCAGATAATTATTTATAATTATCTCTTATTTATTTGTTTATAATTATTCATCCAATTATCTAATAATTGATGATAATATTAATTCAAATAAATGCATCTTTTATTTAATATCCAATAATAAATAAAAGACTAGATAATTATTTAATTATCATCCAATGACAATTAAATTACTACAATATCTAATATTGCACTTTTAGTCCCCGTACTTTGAGATATAATTAATCACACATTAATTTAATCTCAATGATCATTTCGTGTCATAAACAATATCCAATATTATTTATTCAATCGTTTAATTGCATCTGCTCAGTTGTGCTCATCGGTGTGACCCTCAAGTGTTTTATGAAATCAGCCATGATGCAGTAGTAATGTCATCTTTACACACCATATACTAACAATATTTAATAATGAACATTTATTTTATACTATTCAAACAATAGAAAAAAAAAAGGATATGATATACTCAAAATAAATTTAGAATGCCCAAAACACTACAAGCTTGTTAAAGATTATTGAAAGTAATATAATTTTACTAACATGATTTCGTATGTACGGTTTATAATGTTTACTAATAAATATTTATGAAATAAGAACAAATGATTTTTAAAATTTATAAATTAATGTACATATTTTACATGTATAAAATTTCAAAAACGAAATAACATTTAAAAATTAATATGTGAAAATTAGAAGGATAAACTAATTAAATATAGAGTTTAACATGAAAAAAAAACCAACATTTTTTTTTTGTGTTTTTTTGCGATTTAGTCCATCAGTGTTATTTTTTATTAAAAAAATTCTCAAGTTATTGTTTTTAATCCGATTTTTGAAAACTTTTTGTTTTTTTCATAATCAACCCTGTCTTTTCTACAAAAAAAACAACATATTTTTACTATTTTTTTTCGAAGAGTCCACAAAGTTTAAGACATTTTTGAAAAATAATGAATAATTCTAAAAATCACAAACAAGTATTGAAAGTTGAAACACCCTCACAACTTAATAGAGTATTTCACACATATTTAACAATAATTCATATATGATACGTTGCGGAATTTGCGTCAAATTTAAATTTTTCATTAATCAGAGTTATCGACGTGAATCACCCCACTTTGCTACCCATAGCGAGCAAAGTGTGATAATTCACGGACCAAAGTATGTCGTGTTAGAATCTATCGTTAGTTACATGCCACAAGATTAGTTGAGTACATCCAATCACATGAAACTCAAAACGTGAGTCCACTATTCCCCGAACCCGAGCCAACCAAAACTATACCAAAAAGTGGAGAGCTTCGAGCTAACTCCAAACGAACTTAGCAAGACAGGCCGGCCGTACCCTTACCCTTGACAGAGCCTGAAAAGGTTAACATCTAAGAGGGTAAACATAAAGTTGAGTGAATTACTAGTTTAGATATAACACAAGGTATATAGATGCAATAATGATCAACATGATGATTCCAAACGACATAAACCAAGTGCACAAGATGAGTGATCAATACCACATGCCCCTTCATAATGTGGGGTTCCCTAGCAAGTACGGGTGTGGTGATGCCTCTAACATAGTACGAGGTTGTCCCTAGCAAGTACGGGACTTCCGACAGTGCAAGTACGTCGGCATCCGGCATCAAAAGGGCCAGGAATAATACATGGATATCCAGGTGACTCCAAACGAAAAGGTATGATCAACAAAGAGGTCCAAGATGCCTCGAGTATACGAATAAGTCATGCGTTGATGAAATGGATGAATAAGCAACAATCGTATAATGCCATAGTATGAATCAACACGAATGATCAATCATGAAGAAACAAATACATCATATGTGACTTTATGAAAATCTAATACTAAACTCACAGTGATTGGTTAACAAGATTCCCAAGGCCTTCCAAAATAATTGCAATAGCCCCAAGAATAGCTAAGACTCGCGACCAGGCCTCTTTCGATTCGATTCGCCTATAAGGATTCATAAGGCGTACACATAAGTTCCCGAACACAATCTAAGACTCTAATAGAGGCCTAAGGATGTTGGGACACCAAACCGAAAGCACTAAGTCCATTAGAGGCCCTAGGAGTTCCGGAATGGAGTAAAGGCCTTCAAACCCTTTAAACTCTTAATTTAGAAGTGCATTGGACACATAAGACCCGAGCATCGACCCCCAACCTAGCAAAACACATTTCTGGGGCAGCTTGATGGTAGATCCGCGACCAGAGGGTGGGTAGCGCCGCTACCACCCTGCTGTCCGGCCTCTGTCTGCACTTAATGCTCATAAATGCTCCAAATGTCCCAAAACTCCCATAAATGATCCTAACACTTGAAATGGACTTTACCAATCATATAATTAATAAATTAAGGTCATTTAAACCCCTCTAAACATAATAGAATCATTTCATAACATTCCACGATTCCATGGAGCTCATACGGACTCCGAACGAGTCCGAAAACGACCGAAAGCTCCAACCGACAACACCGAGCTCCATTTGAGCTCGTATTCAATTCTAACCAATCCCATAGCATTATTAAACATACTTAGACTATGTTTAGACATTCAAATCATATCTAAGCATTAAAACCCATTCACAAAATATTTTGGAACTCGTTGTGGCATTTCACCGAGCACTTGGCGTACGGTTTGGGCCTAAAACACCAAATTGAGTTCTTGCACGTGTTTTGCATTATCCAACATGTGAAAGCACTTTAATAACATTAATAGACACTTTCTAAACCTTTTGGCACTATAACATCTCATTTCATGAATCCATGGAATTCATATGAACTCAAATCGAGTTCTTAAATGGCCAATACATAATTGAGTCTTCAAAACTCCATATGAGTTCCTACTAACTTCCATTCAACTCCATGGCAACAATTAACACATTTGACTCATAATTTATCATATGGAATGTACAAGAACACATAAACCCATTTCCATCCACCATTGGAGCTCAAAAGGAGCTCCAACTTGGGTTTTCATCCGATAACACTAACTCACCCAAACATTTACATATTAATGACTCAAATGATTCAATAAACCATAAATATTACTCTATATATGATTTTAGAGTCATTTCTAACTCAATCAAAAAAACCCACTTAGGGTTGTGTTCTTCCAACTTGAAGAACAACAATGGAGGTGAAGAGAGGATGAAGGGAATGCGTTATACCTTCAAATATGACACCAAAATATGATTTCCAAGCCTTCAATTTTCAAACTTTGATCAAGAACCCAAACCCTAGGTTTTTCTCCTTCTTCTTCCTCTCAAAATTGCAAAAATAAAGAGTGTGTGCATATGTGTGTGTGTTGATCGACTAAAAGGAAAGAGGGGGGGGGGGGCGGGGGCGGGGGCGGGGAGTGCGGCCTTTTGGCCCCTTTTGCCCCTCCCATTTTACCCCCACACACAATAAACCCCTTATCACTAAATCTTTCAATTTCATTTCAATAAAATACACACTAAAATGTCATAACTTGCATTTATTTAACAATTCAATACCCAAATTAGTATTTTGACATAATTATACTAAATATATTTAAACACCGCATTAATCGATTCTTATGTCATACTAATCATTATTTAAATGACAAAGTACATTACCTATTTTTGTCATTTCAGTACAATCCAACATTTTATTTTTTTCTTTGATCATTCAAGTCCCAATAATAGCGATCATCACTAATATTTGGTAATTAACTTATAATATTGTACTTAAGTTCACAATTATAATTGTTTCACAAAGTTAATTACATTTTAAAATTATTGGGGTGTTACAAGTATATTACTTAAGAATTTTGTTGGTAAAAAATAACATGGATGAACTAAACCGTAAAAACGTGAAAAACATGTTGGTATTTTTTTTTCATATTAAACCCTTAAATATATAGGCAGATGAAAAAAATTTTATAAGACAAAAATTGATAAACGAAATAAATATTTCCATTAAAAAGAATGAAATTATAAATATACAAATAAAAATTTATAAATCAAAAACTAAACTAATTTTTTTTGAACAGCAAGAAAGATAACGGGTTAGGAGCTTCGGCATTGCCATCACCCCAAAACCTGAAATCTAAATTATATATTAAAAACTAGCAAGATGCTAGCAACCGATTACAAAGAGAAGAAAAACATTACAATAGAGAATGGGGATAAGTGCACCATAAAGACCACAACAAAAACTTATAATTTGCCCTAAACTTTAACCAAGAAAATAGATTTGCTAGAAATTCATCAATGATAGACGACGTCGACTGCCTCACACCATTAAAAATCAACTCGTTTCTATCCTTCCATATGAACCAAGTGATTCCTCCAATTGCTGCTTCAAAAAACTTCCTTCTCTTTACTGAAGAATTGGCATGGGCAAGAATCAAATCCAAGAAAACACCCAAATCTTGGTGTTCGGCAACTGAAATGTTACACCATGAAAGAAACCACCTCCAAATCTCTTTGCTATAAGAACATGAATAAAATAAGTGATCCTCCGATTCCGCTTCCAAAGAACAAAAAGGACAATTCGCCGAGGGGAGATTGATTCCCCTAGATAAGAGATTATTCCTAGTTGGAAGTCTCCGTAACAACAATTTCCAAATGAAACAATTAATTCTTTGCGGCAACCAATTATTCCAGAAGCACGAGGAATTTTCTCCAACATATGAAGAACAATCAATAAGCTCTCTTAAAGATTTAACTGAAAAAACCCCAGAGGGGTCACCATTCCATTTCCAACCATCCTCCCCATTTGAAAGTTTCAAATCTTGAAGACAATTTTCTAAATCCAAAATTAACCAACCCAAACCTTCATTTATCATATCAATACTCCAATCCCACCGGAACAACACCTCACCACTGTTATCAAATCCTACTCTCGAATGAATAGAACAATCCTTATCTACTTCATATTCAAACAAATCGGGAAATAAACCACAAAGGGGAATGCTTTCCCACCACTTATCTTTCCAAAATTTAGTATTTTTTCCATCTCTAATGATACGAGAAAAAAGATCATCACAATTGATATTAAACGAGTGAAGATACGTACCAGCTTTCACGATGTTCCCCCACGTTCCCGGGATGTTTTTGTTAACCATGCATTCGGCAGCCTCACCATTGATATTGTGAATTGCGGATAAAACTTTTTGCCATAAAGCTCCCTTTTCTAATCTAAATCTCCACCACCATTTAAGCAAAAGAGCCACATTTACTGCCTTTAAGGAACCAATTCCCAAACCCCCGAATTTCTTTGGAGCTATCAGCTTTTTCCAGTTAACCCATGCTATTTTAGAATTCCCAGAACTGGAAACTCCCCAAATAAATCTTCTTCTGATTTTATCAATTGAATCAATAACCTTCACAGGAGCCTTAAACAGGGACATGAAATATAAAGGCAAGCTGCCCAATACAACTTTACATAAGGTAACTCTTCCACCAAAGGAAATGTTTTTGGTCTTCCAAGAAGATAATCTAGCAGAAACTTTATCAATAATAGGCTTCCAAGACTTTTCCAAACCCATATTAGCTCCAATAGTGACTCCCAAATAAGAAAAAGGAATTTTAGCCTCACCACATCGAATTAACGAGGCCACCTGTTGAACTTCGCTGTTATTAACACCGATTCCAAACACCTTACTTTTGAGAAAATTAACTTTCAGACCAGAAGTTAGAAAGAAACAATTAAGAATCCTTTTAAGGTTCAAAATATTTAAAGAATCCCACATGCCAAAAAAAATGACATCGTCAGCATATAATAAATGAGAAAGCACTGGACCTTGATTCGGCAACTTAATTCCAGTAAAGAGACTGTTATTGACAGCTTCATTCATAGCAACATGAAGGCCTTCCATGGCTAGGATGAACAGGAACGGGGAGAGGGGGTCTCCTTGTCTTAACCCGCGCGAAATTGCAAACTCTTTAGACGGAGAACCATTAACTAAAATTGATGCTCTTGCCGACACAAGACACCCATTAATCCAAGACCGCCATTTAGAATTAAAATTCATTTGAATCAGTATTGAATCAAGATAAGACCAACTCACTGAATCAAAAGCTTTCTCAAAGTCTACTTTAAATAACAACATTTTCTTTTTGTATTTCTTACCCCAGCTACAAATTTCATTGAGAATTAAAGGCCTGTCAAGAATCTGTCGCCCTTCAATATAAGCCGATTGTTCACAGCTTACTACTTTGCCCACCACCTTTTTCAGTCTCTCCGCCAGAAGTTTGGCAATTATTTTATACAAGCAACCGATAAGACTAATAGGACGATAGTCTTTTAACGTTTGAGGATCATTCACCTTGGGGAAAAGAGATATAAAAGAAGCATTACAGCCCATCGAGATACGACCATCAACTTCAAATTGCCTAATCACAGCAAGCACATCAACATGAATCAGATCCCAACAATGCTTAAGAAATTTAAACGAGAATCCATCAGGTCCAGGAGCCTTTTCACTACCACATGCCCAAACAGCAGCCTTAATTTCAGTTAAGGAGAAAGGTGCAACTAGGCTAGAATTATCTACTTCCGATAGTTTTTTGAAAAGAGAACTTTCCAATTTAGGCCTATCCGAAAGTGTCTCCTTAAATTTGGTGGAAAAGAAACTAAACGCTTCATCACAGATTGATTTTGGAGGAGTAACCCACTGACCATCCCTAGATAAACCGTGCATCCTGTTTCAACTTATATTAGCTTTGATAGATCCATGAAAAAAACTAGAATTTTCATCCCCATCCACGAGCCATTTAATTCTAGCCTTTTGTTGCAAATCCAGTGATTTAGCAAATTCCCGTTCACGCACTTCTTTCTTCCAAACCTTTCTGTCAGTCAATTCATTTATGTCTAATAATCTGGATTCAGCCAGTATTTCAAAGTCATCTATCTTCCGCTTTAGTAACCCAATCTCCGATCTTTCTTTATCCAGCACCTCACCTTTCCATTTTTTTAAAGCTTCTTTGACTGCTTTAAGCTTCATGTAAAACTTCCTATCAGCTCTGCCTTTCCCCTGCCAACCTTTCCACGCACATTCCACTAAACTCTGAAAATCTTTATGATACAACCAAGAATTATAGAAACGAAACGGGATTGGACCAAAATTAGCCCCCACACAAGACAACGATAAGGGACAATGATCAGACAATTACCTAGCAAGTACCGAGACAGAAGCAGTAGGCCATAACTGGAAAAATTCCTCGGAAACAGAAATTCTGTCCAGTTTGCTAAGAGAAGCACCATCTTCACTAATCCACGTATATTTTCTACCACCAAGACTCAATTCAGAAATACCAGAATCCAGTATGAATTTGTTGAATTTATAAGCCGCAACTTGAGAGAAAGACGACCCAACCCTTTCGTCTTTATTTCTAATCTCATTAAAATCCCCCATAATAACCCAAATTCCATTATTAGAAGAAATTATAGACTTTAAATCGTTCCACAGATCATATCTATGATTTACAGAACGAGGAGCATAAATATTAGCCACAAAAATCGATGAATCAATGCCCCTTAAACTACCCTTGATAATTAAATAATTTGAACCTGAAAGAGAATCGGACTTAGAGAAAACCGATGAGTCCCAAACACTAAGAAGACCACCTGATCTCCCAACAGCGGCTACAAAATCATAATCCACCAGAGTACTATTCCAAATGTTACTTATCTTAATCTTCTCAGGATGAGAAAATTGAGTTTCCTGGATTGCCAAAAAGTGAAAATTATGATCTTTCTGTAAACTTCTTACCCAATCAGATTTCTTTCTTCCACCAATTCCACAAATATTAAGGGAGAGGAAATTCATTTAGGACACCGATCCACCCCCTGATTATCCACAATCAACTGTTTGAGTTCAGATTCAAAACCATCCATCAAAAATCCCACCTTTTTTCCGACAGCAACCGTTTCAGCAAATTCAAGCAGAACACAATTCTCCTCAGTTCTTGAAATATCCCTAACTTGAACGGAACCCCTAATAATCGAATCCCTTGACCTACTTCGTTGAATGGCGTTTCTTCTACCCAACCTCCATCTTTCCTCATTCCTTGACAATCTGCTGAAGGAGAAAGATTTGGACCCATTTTTGTGCTGACCTGAGAGGCGAGAATCCGAAGAGGACAACGAACCAGAAATAATAGGAATGTTAAGATCCAGAACACGAGGAATCGAAGAAGAAGGCAGAATAGAATTAGGGCAGCGATGAGAAGAGGAAGGCTGCACAAGCGGACCCAAAGAGTTATCAATCACCGTGGTACCAAATTCCCCCACCTGACTTTGACCTAAAAAATTATTATTTTTTTTGGTACCCAAAATACCCGGCCCAACCCCAATCAAGTGACCCATAGAATTTTCAGGGGCCCGAATACCAAGCCCATCACCCTTGTTTTGATCTACTTGCATTTTAGACCCGTTACCCATTAACAGATTCTCTTTGTCCACCATTTGATTCCCATCCTCGGAATTCTGAATTTCGTCACCTTGCAGTAAATCCTTCTCCTCGATAACCTCATTGGGAATTAAGATTTCACCCTCTTCTATGTCCGTCTCTTCAACTTTAGATACCTCTTTAGACTTTTCAACTTCCGATTCACCTATCGCCGGAGTTTCCTTGACTACCGATGTCTGAGGACCGGCAACTTCTATCGGAAAATCGAAACACGACTCTTTAACTGAATCATCTTCCCCGAATTCATCGTTTCCATCTTCACCCATACAATCTTTTTCAGACTCCGATTCCGATTCAATTTCGTTTTCCATGGTAAATTCTGGAAACCACAACTCTTCTTCTGATATCCATAAATTATACTTCCTGGATCTCCATACGACTACTAAACTTTCATCTAGCTTTTTCTTAACGTCTAGAAGAATGCAAGCGTTAATGCAAGAAATATCCAACCTTTCTTGATCGAGACTGACGGGCGTTAGTATACGACCATATTTTTCCAGAATTTTATTGATAATCTGATTGGACCAAAGATGAGGAGGAATCCCACTCAATCGCACCCATGCGGCTTTCTTTAACAATCTTGGAAATTTATGGTAACTATGTAGCCAGCTAAACCATCTACTCCACAAGAATTTTTTGTCGATCAAGAAATTTTTTGCCTTAAGTGATGATCCAAATTGAATAGTCGCCGATAAGCCTCCAACGTACTTCACTTTACAGTCCTCAAACCCTTCCGCAATGAGAAGATTTACCAGATTATCTAAAACTTGAAGATTTTTAGCTTCTCCCATCAATACATCAGAAGAATTCTTAAAATGAATTGACTCCAACTTATTATTTAAGTATATTACATTAGTGGAACGAAACTCAATGCCATTCTCAGTTGACTTACCACCTTCGATCAGAACTTCAGCATAACTCTTTCTATCTTCGAACATCTGTCTCACAGATGAACCATAATGCTGCATGTTGGTTCGAATTTCTTTTGCTTGAAACTGATCAACCTTGCTAGTGCTTCTATCAAATTTGGCAATGTTAGCTTTCAAAGCATACCCATTTATTTCCACCTCACATAATTTCTTGATCACATCTCCAGAGTTTAGTACATTAATAAATCTCACGAAACCGAAATTTTCCCCATTTTTACCTTTCTTTTTGGCGACAAACGCATCTACCACTTTACCGATCTTCTCCACAGCTTTCCAAAGAGTTTTGCTTTGAGTGTCGTCAGGAAGATTTGATACAAAGAAAGAAATAGAAATGTCCCGAAGACTTTTGATGTCAGATTCCAAACCCCTCCGATGATGCTCTCCTGGTCGTCTGTGTGCTTCCATGTGTTTCTAAAATTAACAGCAACAGGAATCGAACACTGCACCAAATGGATAGAAGCCTATAGCTCTATATGTGAAATTCATTTGTAAGGGTAAATTGGTATTTTTTAAAAAATTGAATAGGTTTTGAAAGCGTGACAATGTTTAAAATATGGACTATCTTTTCAAAGTTAGAAATGAAAGTTGTAATTTGCTATAAAGCACAGGACCATTTATGTAATTTACTCTTTACTTTATTTTCAATTTGAAGAGTCAACTATTAAATGAGATAATTAGCCACTATATTGTTTATTAATTGAGAAGTCAACAATTGGATGAGACAATGAGTTAATTAATAATATCCACCCCACTAAAGTATTAACACCAATATAACACATGATTAATAAGTTAATTACCAATTAAAAATGTTCATTCTTGCTCATTCTAGTGGCGTTGCATAGCTGCCTCATCATTCATTCTTTCCCAAACCACTAAAGTGTACGCGTGTTATATATATATATATATATATATATATATATATATATATATATATATATATATATATATATATATATATATATATATATATATATATATATATAGAGAGAGAGAGAGAGAGTCAGGTTCGAAAAAGTACCTCTCGAAATCAAGTGCACCCGAAGGTACCAATCTTAAAAAACTTTTTTTAAAATTTTTTTTCTCATAACCATGTTTAATTTAATGTTATACGCATGATATATGAATTTCACATATATTCACACTTTCTGTGTCCTTAAAAATTATGTGAATGTTCAATGTATATTTATGTGAATGGTCATTCATGTGAATGGTGTGAATGACCATTCACATGATCTTTTTTTACCATTCACAAGATTTATGATGTTGCTTATTTTGAAAAAAAATCTTATAATGTTGTCTTATACATGTCTATTAAAAAAAATATATATGTGAATGATCATTCACATTAGGGTACGCTGGAATCTTATAGGTACGCTGATGAACCTGATTATATATATATATATATATATATATATATATATATATATATATATATATATATATATATATATATATATATATATATATATATATATATATGGTTCGAGA
>JAANYP010004305.1:218740-221560 GCA_020465985.1 Centrapalus pauciflorus
GCATTAAAATGTAATTCATGTCAAATTCAATTTGATTCGTATTATTTATTTTAATCACTCACTAATAAGTTTTTTTTGTTATTCACAACCTCCACTTTACCTATAAAAATTGAGTCTCTAAATGACCAATAAACTATTTAAACATTTAAAGGAATATGTTGTAATCACAAACACAAGTCCTCCGAAATCCATGAGACGGCCCTGATCTTGATGGACGATACCGGTCCCTGTAACTGACTATAAATATTATGATGGTCACATACTTACTTCTCTTGATGTCATTTTTCAATCTCTCATGAAAACATTTGTGCACTACTAATTTGAGAAAAGAATAACACATAACTTAGTATATCATCATCCGTGGTAACTTTGGCATCAAAGAGATTATTGATTTGATCATCCATGACCTCTTCAATTAATGTGATTGCTAACGCATCTACGATTAACTCATATCGATCCTACTTACTTATTTATGTTATTTATAATAACAGATTGTTTATTTAATTATACGAACAAAATAATATGTTTTTATTTTTCATTTAATAAATGAATGAACAAAACAAACTTCCACCAAACGATTCACTGAACATTCAATCCGTTTGCAACGCCAATTTAATATTGAAGAAAATCAATATATTTTTCCAATTAAACAGTTAATCCCTAAACCTTTTGTTTTACTGGAGGCGGTTTACCTACTCATCAAGTAGTCGGTAAAAAATATGTATAATTTTAAATCTGTCAAAATTTGTCTAGGGTTTTAAACAGTTGGAAAAAAATTAAGGACTTAATCATGAAAATAATAAAAGTTTTGGGGTTTTTTTTCCAACATTAATCCAAAATCTTGATAAAATTACATAGTTAAAAAATTAGGATAAAATTACATAAATGGTCCCTGTGGTTTATATGGAATTACGGTTTTAGTCCCTGAAAGAATTTTATTACACCACAAGTCCCTAAAAATGAAAAGTTGTAACATTTTGGTCTCTGAAACTAAAGGCCGTTAACTAGAGCCGTTAATTTCAGGGGCATTTTTGTCCTTTTGACTTTCAGGGACCATTTGCGTAATTTCCATACTTTCTATTCTTTATTTCTTTATATTATAATTTATTTTCATTTATATATATATATATATATATATATATATATATATATATATATATATATATATATATATATATATATAAAGTATTTCCTTTTTTTATATTTAATTATCCAAATGTAACATTTAATATTTTATATCTTTTCTTTTAATTATTAATTTATATTTATATGTTTATTGTTATTATTAATGTTAACTTTTTTTTATATATTACTATAATTATTTATTTAAGATTATTATATGATATATCTAGTTTATATTTTTCAATTATTTATTGAAAATCCAAATCTATCTCTATTCTTTTTTTCATTTAAGAAAAATAAAAAATAAAACTTAGTTGTAGTTTTTTTTTGTTCGGAAAATTTAAAATAGAAATGATTTATTTCTTTTGTCAATTCAAAAAAATTGAAAATAGTGACATGTTGAAACTTTTTTCATTTGGAAAAAGAATAATCAAAATGGTTCGTAGTTTTTTCATTGAAAGTACTTGATAAAATTTTTAATTTTAAATGATTTGAAAAATCAAGAATTGAAATGCATCACCATGATTTAGTCTAAAAAAATTAAATTATGAATGGTTTATTGTTTTTTATTGAAGAAATTAAAACTGTATTGATTTTTTATCTACGTTTAATTAAAATGAAAATGGTTATTTTGTTAGAAATAATCAAAAATTATAATGATTCACCATTTTTTGATAAAAAAAATTAATTCAAAATGGTTCGTCACTCTTTTGATAAAAAAAATATTAATATCGGATGGTTATCATTGTTTGAAAAAAAATAAAAATCATAACGGTTCATCGTTTATTTGATACAAAAAAAATATCGGAGTGGTTCGTAATTTTTTATCGTTGTTTA
This sequence comes from Centrapalus pauciflorus, assembly GCA_020465985.1. NCBI lineage: Eukaryota > Viridiplantae > Streptophyta > Magnoliopsida > Asterales > Asteraceae > Centrapalus > Centrapalus pauciflorus. Next base: position 220,700 of record JAANYP010004305.1, read on the forward strand.
ATTAAAATCGAAACGAATATTTTTTTTAAAAATAAAAAATCAGAATGGTTCATCTTTTTTTATCGAAAAAATTAAACAAGGATAAGAAAATTACAAACCACTTTGATATTGTTTTTTGGATCAAAAAACGATGAACTGTTTCGATTTTAATTTTTTTGATCAAAAACGATTAATCATTATGATTTTTGATTTTTTTAAACAACAATAACTATCCGATATTAATTTTTTTAATCAAAAGAGTGACGAACCATTTGGATTTTAATTTTTTTGATCAAAAAACAGTGAATTATGATGATTTTTGTTTTCTTTTTTCAAACAAAAGAACCATTCTGATTTTAATTAAACGTGGATAAAAATTCAATACAATTTTAATTTTTTCAATTGTTGATTTTTCAAATCATTTAAAATTAAAATTTTTATCAAGTACTTTCAATGAAAAAACTACGAATCATTTTGATTATTCTTTTTCCAAATGAAAAAAGTTTCAACATGTCGCTATTTTCAATCTTTTTGAATAGACAAAAGAAATAAATAATTTCTTTTATATTATCCGAACGAAAAAACTACAACTAAGTTTTATTTTTATTTTTCTTAAATGAAAAAAAGAATAGAGATAGATTTGGATTTCCAATAAATAATTAAAAAAATGAAATAGGTATATCATATAATGATCTTAAAAAAATAATTATAGTAATATATAAAAAAAAGTTAACATTAATAATAACAATAAACATATAAATAAAAATTAATAATTAAAACAAAAATATAAAAAATTAAATGTTACATTTGGATAATTAAATGATAAAAAAAGAAATAATATATATATATATATATATATATATATATATATATATATATATA
>JAANYP010004305.1:225555-299206 GCA_020465985.1 Centrapalus pauciflorus
TTTAGAGTAAAGGACATTTTTGGTCCTTGTGGTTTGATGGTTTACCTGGATTCAGTCCTTTAACCATAATAAGGTCAAATTTCATCCCTATTTTGCTAATTTTGTGCCCTTTTAGTCCCTCGTCCGTTAAACTTAAGGACACAACCGTTAAATTTGTAAGAATGACATTTTTACCCTTTTCATTGAGACGCTTTTAGTCCCTATGGTTTTATTATTTACCCATTTATAGTCCAACATTTATTTTATTTTATTTTATCTTTATAATTATATTATTTATAGATATACTTAATTTATTACAAACACACTTATTTTATTTATAAATATACTTATATTTTATTATTTTATTTACATTTACTATTTTTCATATTTTATTTAAAATTTTACTTTTATTTTAATTAAAATTATACTTTTTCTTTACTAATTTATTTAAAGTTCATCTTCTTTATTAATTTTAATTTTTATAATATTATTGTTGACATTTATATATGTAATTTTGTTAGTTGTGTTTAAGTAGATATTATATCGTCGATATTTTTCCTCTACAAAGTCACTATTTCTTCAAATATCTTCCAACCTAATCAATTATCGACACATAAATTATATACATATGTGAATATACTTGAAGAAATAATGACATTAGAAGATACTTGAAAATATTTTATATATATATATATATATATATATATATATATATATATATAATGGTTCGAGAGAGTACCACTACTTATACAGCGCACCAGAAGCTACCACCTTTAAAAAAAATTTAATTTTTTATTTCATAAACATGTTTTAATTAACATTATGAATATTATATGTAAATTTCACATATATTCACATCTTCTAGCTTCTAAAAAATGATGTCAACGCACACTTACATAATTTTGCATATATGAGGTGCGTGATTTCATGCACTTAGAGTGTTCGAATTTGCGTGAAATTCACATATTATCTGTGTAATGTTAATTAAAACATGTTTGTGAAAAAAAAAAATTTCAAAAAAAATAATTTTACGAGTGATACCTTCGGGTGCGCTGTGTAGTAGGTGGTACTCACTTGAACATATATATATAGGGGTGGGTTCAATGGAAAACCACTATGCACCTGAAAACTATGGAAACCTACGCAAACCGTCCGATTTGGTGCATTTCATGAAAAACGCGGTGGCATGATCGTAAATAAGGTGATGCCTCGCGCGGGATTTTGATGCATCACGCGGAAAATTTGGTGCATCGCGCGGGGAATTTGATGCATTTGTGGTGGTGCAGTGCGGTTTTCACAAGTTTTCAGGTGCATGGTGGTTTTCCATTGAACCTCTCTCTCTCTCTCTCTCTCTCTCTCTCTATATATATATATATATATATATATATATATATATATATATATATATATATATAAATGTCAACAATAATATTATAAAATTAAAATTGATAAAGAAGATGAACTTTAAATAAATTAGTAAAGAAATATATATTTAAATTAAAATAAAAGTTAAATTTTAAATAAAATACGAACAATAGTAAATGTAAATAAAAAATTAAAACATAACTATATTTATAAATAAAATAAGTGTGTTTATAATGAATTAAGTATATCTATAAATAATATAAGAGTATTATAAAGATAAAATAAAATAAAATAAATGTTGGACTATAAATGGGTAAATAATAAAACCATAGGGACTAAAACGTATCAATGAAAAGGGTAAAAATGTCATTCTTACAAACTTAACGGTTGTGTCGTTAAGTTTAACGGACGGGGGACTAAAAGGGCACAAAATTAGCAAAATAGGGATGAAATTTGACCTTATTATGGTTAAGGGACTGAATCCGGGTAAACCATCAAACCACAAGGACCAAAAATGTCATTTACTCTAAATTTTATTTATATACCCATTAAGTATTCAAGTGTGTGTAAACAAACCCAATCACCATCTACTAACATCGTGTTATCTAATTATCCGAAAATAAATAATTAATGTAATATAATTAAATACAACCCTTCAGCTTAGATGCTAAACAAATACACTTAAATGATGAAGAAAATCTGAAAAATATTAATGAACCAAGAAAATATATTGATATCAACATATAGTTATCATAAAGATTTTTTAATTTTATCTTTCTAAGCTAAAACAAATGAATGATCTATAAATGTAGTTATATCACAAAATAACACTCATATATATTAACCTTGTAATGTTACCTAATAATTCAAAAGTCTTAACTAGGGTAAAGTACAAACATTTTGTTAGCTTAAAATACGAAATTTCTTTAATGTAATAAATAGAATCAATATAGTAACACTTTCCAAGTTAGAAATTATTAACACAAAAATGTTGATAATGTTAACAATCACAATAAATACCACTTATTTTTGTTTGTTAATATGAATCTTGAAACTTTTTTTCTTGCATCCAAACATGTAAAATAAGTCATTTCTCGTTTGTCATCATCTTAAAATTACGTAACTTACTTAAAACTTATAGTTTTCTAAGAAATTATATAAATTATTAGTCTTTTTGTAAAATAAGTCATTTCTTATTTGTCATCATCTCGATATACGTAACTTACTAAAACTTATAGTTTTAAAGAAATTATATATATTATTAGCCTTTTTATCGGGACAAATCCATAAAAATGATAATTAGAGATTAAAGAAAATGACATCACCTCAACTAAGCCAAATCTAACCTAAAAATTGTGGAGCATAGATAATGAAAAGACTTGAACCATCATTATAACAAATCAAATACAAAATCATGACAATGTATAAAGAGAGACCATGTCATATTCTTCACCTAATTCAATACCACATTTCAATTTCATGACTTTAACTCATCATTTTGGTAACTTGTGTACATTACAACATTGTTAGTTTCATGCCTTTTTATTTGTTTGTTTATAATTAACCAATTTAGGCCATGTTTGTTTACCTATTAATGGAATCATCAAGAGGTCATTTTATCTTTGGATGACTATTATATTATTCCATTAAAAAGTAAACAAACAACCGCTTAGTTAATAATAACATATATTATTTTTTACTAATAACCCATTACAAAATTGGCTTTACAATCTTTTCATCTCACATATATTTTAAAATATCCTTATTTTATAACTTATAAACAAAAAACTACATTTTTATATCATAACCATCATAAATCAATATTAATTCGATTCAGTATACTTAAAAACATTTAAAACACTTAAGGAAATGATAAAAAGTAGCTTCGTAAGTAAAATAAATAGTCAAACATCATCTTACATTTAATTAAATAAAAGCTGATTTTCATTTTCATTTTAGTAAGGTTTCAAAAAGTGTAAAGAGAAAGATGTACATGATGATGATACTAAGAGGGTGTTTGGTTTTGCGTTATGAATCAGATTATCAGCTTATTACGTTACAATATCGCAAATAATTAGTTTAAAGTGTTTGGATTGCATACGTTAATAAGTGATTATTTGCGTTTAGCGTTAATCTTACCACACTTTTTCATAAGTTAAAAAATGTAGCTTATTTGTTTAATAAATGATTATTTGGTTATTTTACAAGTAAAAACGCAAATCCAAACACTATAAAAACTGATTATTTGATAATTATGATAGCAAACAGCAGAAGCTAAACCAAACACTACATTTCCTGCAGCACTTTTTGTTACAACTATTATCTGATTATTAGTTTCCAAAACGCTACAACACTTTTTCAAACGCAAATCCAAACACTCTCTGATTTAAAGCTGATTTTAATTTTAATTTTAGTAAGGTTTCAAGAAGTGTAAAGAGAAAGATGTTCATGATGATGATACAAACTAACTATTACATTATGATGATTGATTGATACATTTACTTAATTTACAAAGATTATATAGAGGGTGTTTGTTTTGCGTTATGAACGAGATTATTAGCTTATTACGTTACAATAATGCAAATAATTGGTTTAAAGTGTTTGGATTGAATACGTTACTAAGTATATAAACTTTGAAATTATATATTTGTCTTTTTGTTCAGTTTATTTTCTATATAAATTCAACTATGTAAGTTTTTTGATGAAAAAATTAAAATTGAACTCTTGCGGACATTTTTAAGATTTAAAAAAGCAAATAGTCTTCTTTTCGCAGACCGTAGATTTTTAGGTCATCTATACTAAGTGCAGATTTTCGAAGCTAAGTTCGCAGACCGCAGACACTAACATTTTAAACTATTATCTGATTATTAGTTTCCAAAATGTACAATACTTTTTTAAACGCAAATCCAAACACCGTCGTAATCTTTTTTATTATTTGAGAAGTTAATTACTCAATTATATATATATAGGGGAGGGTTCTTCTAAGAACCATAAAAAATGTGGGAACCTAAGAACCTTTTATGGCCATTGGATTAATGATAATCAATGGTTGATATATTGGATGGCAAGTTTGTAATTATTTTGAACTTTGATAGTGGAGAATCTTGAAAATGTGTGAAAAGGGTATTTTTGGAAGAGAAAAATCTCCTTTTTCTCTTTCTCTCACTCTTACTTTTTTTCATTTTCATTTTATTTTTCTTTCATTATAATTGATTTTTAAAGTAAAAAAAAACGTTTTTTATAAAAAAATTTATTTTTTCTATATAGAAAATTATTTAATTGCTAAAAAAATAACGTATTTTATATAGAAATATTATATGTTTATATAGAATATTTTTTTCCTGTATAGAATATGTTAACGAACATATTCTATGTACAAACTACGTAGAATGTCATGCATTCTACGTAGAATGTCATGCATTCTACGTAGAATGTCATGCATTCTACGTAGAATGACATGCAATCTACGTAGAATGTCAAATATCATATATTCTACGTAGATTCCCTGATAAAATATATCAAAAACACATTGAAACAAAAAAAAAGATTTCATTTAGACATTTTATTAAACACTTGGTATGCAACTGATATAAAATATACAAAAAAGACATTGAATAATAATGTTAGTCTACATAAAAAAATATAGAAATGTATAAAAAAACATAAAAATATATGAAATATATAAGAAACATAACATTCTACATAGATTATGTGATTTTTTACAAGTAGTCTTGTATTATATTCTCTTTAGATTATCATTTAATCTACGTAGATTATCATGCAATCTATGTAGATTATCATGTAATCTACGTAGATTATCATGTAAAACATTCAATAACTATTACAGTCATTATAAATCTAATATCTTACAAATAATCTTCATTATAAAACATGAAAAATGAATCTGTCATATTCTATGTAGAGTATCGACGAACATATTATATGTACAATCTACGTAAAATGTCATGCATTCTACGTAAAATGACATTCAATCTACGTAGAATGTCATTCAATCTACGTAGAATGGCATGCAATCTACGTAGAATAACATGCAATCTACGTAGAATGGTATGCAATATACGTAGAATGGCATGCAATCTACGTAGAATGACATGCAATCTACGTATAATGTCGTGTAGAATGTCGATTATCATATATTCTACGTAGATTATTACATGATAAAATGTACCAAAAACACATTGAATAGTAATGTTAGTCTACATAAAAAGATATAGAAATGTATAAGAAACATAAAAATATATTAAATATATGAGAAACATAACATTTTACATAGATTATGTGTGATTTTTTACAAGTAGTATTGTATTATATTCTATGTGGATTATCATGTAATCTACGTAGATTGTCATGTAATCAACATAGATTATCATGTAAAACATCTAATAACTATTACATTCATTATAAATCTAATATCTTACAAATAATTTTAATTATAAAATATGGAAAATGAATCTGTCCAATGTACGTAGATTGTACATAGAATATGTTCGTCGATACTCTACATAGAATGTCACACAATCTACGTAGAATGACATTCAGTTTACGTAGATAGACATTCAGTTTACGTAGAATGACATTCAATCTACGTAGAATGACATGCAATCTACATAGAGTATCGACGAACATATTCTATGTACAATCTACGTAGAATGTCATGCAATCTACGTAGAATGACATTCAATCTACGTAGAATGACATTCAATCTACGTAGAATTTCATGTAGAATGTAAAGTATCTTATATTCTACATAAATTACATGATAAAATATACCAAAAACACATTGAATGTTAATGTACATTTACATAAAAAGATATAGAAATGTATAAGAAACAAAAAAAATATATGAAATATATAAGAAACATAACATTCTACATATATTATGTGTGATTTTTTACAAGTAGTCTTGTATCATATATTCTATGTAGATTATCATGTAATCTAAGTAGTTATCATGTAATTAATCTACGTAGATTGCCATGTAAAACATCTAATAACTATTACATTCATATATATCTAATATTTTACAAATAATCTTCATTATAAAACATTGAAAATGAATCTGTCATATTCTATGTAGAGTATCGACGAACATATTTTATGTACAATATACGTAGAATGTCATTCAATCTACGTAGAATGACATTCAATCTACGTAGAATGTCATGCAATCTACGTAGAATGTCGTGTAAAATGTCAAATATCATATATTCTACATAGATTACATGATAAAATATATCAAAAACAGATTGAAACAAAAAAAGAAGATTTCATTTAGACATTTTATCAAACACTTGGTATGCAACTGATATAAAATATACCAAAAATACATAGAATAAAACTGTTAATCTACGTAGAATAACATGCAATCTACGTAGAATAAATTCAATTTACGTAGAATGACATGCAATCTACGTAAAGTATCGACGAACATATTCTATGTACAATCTACGTAGAATGTCATGCAATCTACATGCAATCTACGTAGAATGGCATTCAATCTACGTAGAATGACATTTAATCTACGTAGAATGACATGCAATATACGTAGATCTCATGCAATCTAGGTAGAATGTTGTGTAGAATGTCAAGTATCATATATTCTACGTAGATTAAATGATAAAATATACCAAAAACACATTGAAACAAAAAAAAATAAGATTTCATTTAGACATTTTATCGAACACTTGGTATGTAACTGATATAAAATATACCAAAAACACAATGAATAGTAATGATAATCTACAAAAAAGATATAGATTTTTATAATAAACATAAAAATATATGAAATATATAAGAAACATAAAAATATATGAAATATATAAGAAACATAACATTCTACATAGATTATGAATAGTAATGTCAATCTACATAAAAAGATATAGAATTATATAACATTCTATATAGACATATAATATTTCTATATAGAATACATTAATTTTTTAGCAATTAAATAATTTTTTATATAGAAAAAAAATTTATTTTTTTTATAAAAAACGTTTTTTTAATATTAAAATCAATTCTAATGAAAGAAAGTATAATATGAAAATGAAAAAAAAAAAAGTAAGAGAGAGAAAGTAAAAAAGAGATGCATATAATAAAAAAGGTGGAGAGAGAAAGATAATATTTTTTATTCCAAAAATACCCTTTTGATCCAAGGGTTCTAAAAGGTTCCTAGGTTCTCACAATCTTTAAGGTTCTTAAAAGAACGTCTCCCTATATATATATATATATATATATATATATATATATATATATATATATATATATATATATATATATATATATATATATATATATATATATATATATATATATATATATATAGGGAGGTTCAATGGAAAACCACCATGCACCGGAAAACTTGTGAAAACCGCACTGCACCACCACAAATGCATCAAATTCCCCGCGTGATGCATCAAAATCCCGCGTGATGCATCAAAATTCTCGCGTGATGCATCAAAATTCTCGCGTGATGCATCACCTTATTTACGATCATGCCGCCGCGTTTTTCATGCAATGCACCAAATCGGACGGTATGCGTAGGTTTCCATAGTTTTCAGGTGCATAGTGGTTTTCCATTGAACCCACCCCTATATATATATATATATATATATATATATATATATATATATATATATATATATATATATATATATATATATAAGCAAATAGTCTGTTTGGGACAACGGTTTCTGTATGATATAAAACGTCACGAATCTCAAAGTGGTAAAAAGGGAGTGAGAGAAGTGAACTGTGTAAGCAGCAACATTTGTACGTATTCACATAAACAGAGGAGAGAGAGAGAGAGAGAGAGAGAGAGAGAGAGTGTGTGTGTGTAAACAAAAACAGGACTTCTTGACGCCAAAGAAGGAATCTTTTTTGCATTTTCTGTCGATTTTTTACAGAAGAAAGAGGAGCACAAGGGGTTTGTTTCTTCAGATTTTTCTTCTTCCTCAATGATTTTAGGTAAACACTTCATCTTTAGTCTTTACCCCTCTCTCATTTTTCAATTTTGAATCTATCTTGCTTTATTTCTTCAATCTTGGTCTTGGGTTTCGTGGAAATTTCATTACTTTGTATTTGTTTGTTTTTTTCAATTTCTTGATGAATGTCATTGTTTGTGAAGAGAATGAATGTTAATGTCTGATTACATGTAGATGGATATCAGTTTTTGGCATTTTTTTGTGGTTAATTTCATCAAATTTTTTGAAAAATTTACCATTTTGTTTTGGGGTTTGTGAAAAGTTTGATTTTTTTTTTGGTGGGTTTTAAAATTTCATCGAAATTTCTTTGTTTGTTGTGTCTTTTCCTAATCTTGCAACTCATTTAGAAAAAAAAAAGGTTGAAAAAGATAGACTACCATTTTTGCTATAAAAATGAAGGATTTCCCCCCTTTTCTTGGACTTTAATTTATGTGATTGTTGGATTGAATAATGCAGCAGCAGGAGATATTCCAAGTGTTAGGTTCAGATTAATGAGGTGTTATTCATATTTTGAGTTCAATCTTCATTTATGTTTTTGACCAGTTTCTGCCCTGATAAATCCCAAGAACTAAATCTAACAAGAAAATGTTTGTTTCTGGATTCCATGGTTTATACTTAAAGAAAAAATTTGAAGTTTTTTTTTTTTTTTTTTCTGGGAAATCATGTTGAACTTTAACAACTTTGAAGGTTCTTAATCATAGCAGTGTGGCTGAAAACCCGAAAATACAATAATACCATAATCTACTTGTTTAGAAAGTATATTACTCTTTTCGTATGATTTGTTGCAGATAGAAACTCGTGATGTTCCGATTTATTTGTGCTTGAAATTCTTGCCTTGATATGATATGATCTCTTGATCCATGTTTGTTGTTTCCACTTTTCCCAAATCGGCGAATGACTTTGTGTGAAAAATTTATAAACTTTTGCTATTGTTATCGTTCGATTTCTTATAGAACCTGTACAATCTTAAGTGCTAGGTTTATGTTAGTGTAGTTTCTAGCTAAGTAACTTGCTAAAAATTGATATTTCAGATTAGTTCATTGCCCTTTTCACTAATTCTGTAAGTCCTCTAGAGTTGAGTGTTCATCGAATGAATAATATATATGGTAGAACGAACGCGGCTTATTATTATTAATACATTTTCATATCTTTTTTCTGCGATCTTCATCTGTTTTCGATTATATTTTGGTAAGAATATGCTCCCTTTTACTATTTTATGTAATTTATGATGTTTTTATACGGAGAGATCATAATTAATTCAAGTTTTGAAAACGATTTTCGTGAAGCAAGATGGTAATCTGTTTCGAAAATGGTAGCTAGAGGAGATTAGAATTTCGGACATGAGTATGCTTGTGGGGACATGCTCCAGCCAAGGGAAACGGATTTACCAGGCCTATTTATGGTGTTGGTCGTTCTTCCTCTCGTTCTCTACGTAATACTAGGAAAATGGAGCGAGGCTTCGAAAAAGAACGAGAGAATAAGTGAGCTTGCTCAGGTTGCTGCGGAAGAAGCTTTTCGAGTAGAAACCATGGCAGCTGCTGCTGCCGTTATCCCTCTTGTACCTGTATCGAAATCAAACAATGCGTTTCATAAATGCGCCAGATGCTTTGGTGTTGCCAAAACTCGCTGCTCTCGTTGCAAATCCGTACGCTACTGGTACACTCTCTTTACTTGAATGTATATTATCGAATATATAACAATAATCGAGTAGAAACTTATAGTAAAATGTTATCTATTCGATACTTGGGACTTATAACTAGCCATACAGTTCCGGCAAGTGTCAAATAATTCATTGGAGGCAACTTCACAAACACGAGTGCCAACGGTTAGATCAAAACACTGCTTCGAATGAAGGTTCTGTTGATGAACAGTTCTTATTCGGTGAAAAGTTGGATTCCCACTTCTCAGAATCGAATATCAAGCAATTTGGGCACGAGAAAACGGCTTCAGATGATATGCCGACAGACGCGTGTGGATCTGTATTTGAGAGAAGGTCTTCGGAAAAACATAGTTCAAGCAAATTTAACAGGGAAATGTCGAGAAACGGATTGAGTGTGACGCTAGAACCGTCTGAAGATTCTTGCTCGACTTCATACGATAATAGTCCATCAAAGGGAGCTTCCGCCAGATACAAGGTTCTTACGATCTCATCTATTTACGTGTTTTGATTCTCTTTTTATTGTGGTATTCACTTTAACGGATGATTGTAGTCGAAACGGAGTCATCTTGTGCTCTCGAAAGATGATGTTGCAGAGAAAAGTAATGCTGATGTTTCATGGTTCGCTGACTCGGAGAAAGTAGCTCAAAATGTAACCAAAACGCATAAATCAGCAAAGTCAACAGTGAAAGCGTCGAGAGACCAATTGTGTTCCGAAAGGGGATGTGTGGATCAAGTTGCCGATGCAGATGATTCGAGACTGGGCGTTGCAAACGTCGTTGCTCATGAAAGCAACATCGCTAACAAGGGATTCATGAAGATGATTGGTCTAAAGAGGTCATCGAAGCATGACAAATTGCAAAACGACGAAGTTAATCGTGAGAGACATAAGAAAATGAAAGTAAGTTGTTATTATCGTCGATTCATTGTAAAGTGTATATCTCGTCACGTATCATTATCTTAAACGATCCGCTCTTTATACTGACAGATGCTATTTCCGTATGAAGAATTCGTGAAGTTCTTCCGATACGAAGCTTTTGACTTGTTGCCCAGGGGGCTCGTAAATTGTGGGAACAGGTTCGTAAGCGATCTTTTTTTCTCGTGGTCTGCCGAGAAAAGGGGCCAACGATTGACGCTTGTTCTTTTTCATTTTGCAGCTGTTACGCGAATGCCGTGCTGCAGTGCTTGACCTCTACGAAGCCTTTGGTCATCTATTTACTCCGCCAATCACATTCTCGAGCTTGTAATCCAAACATCTCTTCCTCGTCCTGTTGTTTATCGAATCAAAAAGCTAACGATTGTTTTCGTATGTTAGGTTGTGCCAAGAGTTGGTGCCTTGTTTGTGAACTCGAGCATCACGTATTAATGTTACGCGATAAGCAAGAGCCAATGTCGCTCAGCAGGATTCTCGTGCATATGAGGAGTGCTAATAACCAAATCGGTGACGGGAGTCAAGAAGACGCTCATGAGTTTTTAAGGTTCGTTGATGCTGCTTGATCGATTTTTTCTATAGATTTTGTTTGATATTGTACTTCCGGTTTTTAGGGTTCTAGTTACCTCGATGCAATCTATATGTCTCGAGGGTTTGGGCGGGGAAGGCGTAGTTGATCCGAAGTTGCAAGAAACGACCTTTATACAACATACGTTTGGGGGGCAGCTCCGATCGAAGGTGGAAACCATCTTTCTCGCATTTGTTTTCTATTCTAAACCCTAAAAAAAACGATTTCACGTAAGTCTGCTTCGTTGACAACTAGGTCAAGTGCTTACGATGTCATCGTGAGTCGGATAGATACGAGAACATAATGGATCTCACGCTGGAGATACTCGGGTGGGTTGAGTCATTGGAAGATGCTTTAACTCAGTTTACGAGCCCGGAAGATTTGGATGGCGAAAACATGTATCGATGTGGAAGGTTTTTCGCTTACATTTATATGAGAATTCCTCTTATTTCCATGTCCCTAGCCTTAATTCTCTGTACCAAACATAGTGTAAGAACTTGAAAATTTTGTGGTTTCGTGATACGTTTTGACATGTTTTTGAAGGTGTGCGGCGTATGTTCGAGCACAAAAGCAGTTGGCGATACAGGAGGCTCCGAATATTTTGACGATTGTTTTGAAGCGATTCCAGGTGCGTTTTATACCGTTTTTGCAGTGTAAATCAATGGAATTCGACGCTTTTCTTTAGCGATATCTTGTTTTGTTTAGGAGGGGAACTATGGGAAGATAAATAAATGTATTACGTTTCCGGAAATGTTGGATATGATCCCGTTCATGACTGGGACAGACGACGTTCCTCCGCTATACATGCTTTATGGTGTCGTCGTGCATTTAGACACGATGAATGAATCGTTTTCCGGTCATTATATCTCGTACGTGAAAGATCTCCAAGGCAATTGGTTCAGAATAGACGACACTCAGGTACAATCCCGATTTTCGTTCATTCTTAACTCACTTGAATTCGAATGAATCGTGCGTTGTTCCCATTGCTCGAGTTACAGGTTCAGCCGGTTCCTTTGAGTCGGGTCATGTCGGAAGGTGCATACATCTTATTCTACATGAGGTAACCACTTTCTTTCATACTCTGTTGCCTTTTTAACCGAGCCCGTGATACGTATGGCGTTTTTCTTTACGTAGATCATCCCCTCGCCCCGTAAGAACATATACCGGAAAATCCAAAGCTTCTGGCTTTGAGAAACACAGGATGCCGAAAGCTCCAAAGTCCACCCCTGATCAAGAACCGAAAGATTTTCAAATGCAATCAAACCGAAACAGGCCGTCATCATGTATCGACTTTTCAGATGCCACGTCAAGTGACTGGTCGATCTTTACAAGCTCAGACGACGCATCTTTCACTACAGAGAGCACTCGAGACTCGTTTAGCACCATCGACTATACAGATAACGATCCTATTTCTTCGATCTTCAACACGCTCTACGCCACTCCTGATTATACAGTCTCGTGTAGCAGGGTTTCAAGAAGCAGACCGCACTCGATAATGAAAAGTTATCACAGATCACACAAGGTTTGTTCATCGGATTCGATTCATAGAACTTCAGGGCATTGTACACTCTAATTTTAAAACATGTTTAAAACGTTGTAACGTAGCCTCGAAATTTTGTCAAAACACTGTTGTAAATGAGGCCCTTAGTTCATCATACTGTTTCGGATTTGCCAATAGTATCGATAAAAACCCGATGTTCTAACCAAGACATCAACGACATACGAGGTTCGTTACAAGACACGTTCATATTTCACGTTGTGATTCTGTAAAGCTCGAGAGCACCACCGGTGTGTAAATCTCTAGAGAGCCGAACGTTTCTGTATTCGTGGACATCAATGGGTGCGTAGAGACGAGGGTGTTCTTCGTCCACAAGTTTTGACGGCGCTTCGATCTTTTCGCCATTTGGTCCCACCACGAATAGAGATATCGAGTATCGTGGATTGGGTTCGAAACACCACACTCGATGCTTTACGTTACAGTATCTTCCGTTGCTCCATACCTACATCGCATTTATAGTCTAATAACGATTAGTCGATTACGATTAAGAACCTATGATATTGATCATCTGATACTTTGTTTACCTTAGCAATGTCACCCACATTGACAGCTAGTGTGCCGGGAATGGGGTCGAACGGAACGAACTCGCCGGAGGATTTGTCGATGAACTGCGGACCAGTAAAGTCGTCTTGCGCAATGGTAAAAAACGTAGGATCGGAGTGTATTTCAACTCCAGTTAACCCTACCATTGCAGGGCAAAAGTAGTACTTGTTAATTCTTAAATGACAACACCATCCGTCGAACAAATCTCCGGCCAAACCATTGCCTTCCATTATTTTCCGGCCAAGAAATTCGGCGAGATCACAAATAGCTTTTACGTATTTGTTCATAATCTCCCTACACTCGAATCAATATAATCAATATATCTCTGCTTCTGATTTTCTACTAAACAACACCATTAATAACTCAACAATGGGGAATCGGTATTAATTATTGATGATTACCTTTGGTAAGGAGAAGGATCAAGGCGATCACAAAAGTCATCGGAGAAAGAAGTGACATCGAGAGTGAGGCCCTCGTAACCAGCTAGGTTAAGTTGAATGCCGCCGTTGCGATGTTGAGAATGAAGTGTACGCCTCTTGATGTCTTCCGGGAGATCATAGAGCGAGGGCTTAAAGAGCGAGGGGGTTAGTGCCCTCATCTCCGCCATGAGGTCCGCCGGAACACCATGGTTGACCATTCTGAAACAGCCGTATTCCTCACTCGCCTTCACTATTTCGTCCGCTAATCCCTCGTGATTTTGCATATCTATCACCGGCGGTCCATCCGTCTCCATCTCGATCTCTCGGAATTAGAAATTTTTTCTTTTCCGGTGAGCAGTTTGCTGTGTGCTGACGCAAAGCACCGGCAATCTCACATCATTAATGCGTAAATCAAAGTTTATAAACCATAAAAATTGAAGTATGAAACAGAAATCAAAAAAGAAGAAAAAACTGATTTTTTAGAGGAGATAATAAAACAAAAAGTTTAGAAACCTGCGTTGCAACTGGCCAGTGATGAAGAATGACTGCGACGAAGACGGCCGGCGATGATAGACTTCCTCGAGCAAGAGAGGTGGAAAGACTTTCTCCGTTTTCAGCGGTGACAGACCGATGGGAATCGTAAAGCATTAAAGTGTAATATTTTTATCCAGGGTTATATGTCAATAATACCAACAAATTTTTATAGTTTTACCGTTTATAGCCACATTATTTATTTTTTTATTATTAATTGTAACACCTTTATATTTTTGCCAATTATATCAAATTTTGACTTGGAAATCTGCTATAGCAGGTTACCATCAATTAATAGCAACAACTTTTATCTTTTTACTAATAATAGCAAAAACGTTTATCCTTTTACCGATAATAGCAACAACTTTTAACTTTTTTTTCAAATAACAGCAACATTTCAAATTATAACGCTATTGTTAAAAGTTGCTGCTATTAGCAGTAAAAAGATAAAACGTTGTTGCTATTATTGGTAAAGATAAAAGTTGTTGCTATTAATGGATGGTAACCTGCTATAACATGTTTGCATGTCAAAAATTGCTATAATCGATAAAAAAAATACAAAAGTTGTTGCTATTTATAATAAAAAATAATAATAATGTGGCTATAAACGGTAATACTACAAAAAATTGTTGTTATTTTTGACATATAACCCTTTTATTTATTGGATTATTGGGGAAAAAAATTGTCTCTGATTAACAACCGTTGTTGAATCAACACATCGATTCAACATATATGTTCTTTAATTCAATAATCCTCACAAATATTTGATTTATCGGAGAACCTTGAAGAACCACAATGCATTGCACAACAATGCATTGTGCATCACATGGAAGTTATTGTACGCCATATAAAAGAGATCGTGCATCATGCGGTGATCGTTATGCACAATTCTCTCCTCATGCTTTGGAGTCTTCGTGTGTGATGCATAGATCTCTCGTGTGATACACAATCTCCACATGTGATGCATAATCATTCGTATGATATAAAATCCTCTTGTTTGATGCATCATGCAAATTTTTTGAGATATATTGTGGTCTCCAAAGTCTCCGATATACATTGGTTCTTTATTGAACCTCACTTTTACACTCACACACACACACACACACAATGGTTGAGTTTCATGGAGTTAGAGTGGAGTTCTGGAATCTATAGTAAATGTACATGTTCATTTCGTTAAAATATTCTATTTCATGCAAAAGTGTAATATACACATATATTCAAAAGTGTATTACTATTGACTAATTTACATAATTTGATGTTCGTTACGATAAAAATGTTATATTTCATGGAAAATACAATATGCACATGTTTATAACTACATTATCAGTTCACATGTGCATATTGTTTAAATATTATACTTTTGCATCAAATAGAATTTTTTTAACGATATAACTCAAATGATGTGAACTCATCGATTGTAATGTAGTTTTGATTTTTGAACATGTGTATATTATACTTTTTGCATAAAATAAAATATTTTATCATAATGAACATGTACATTTAATATGAGACTCCGGACACTATTCTAACATGGGACTCCATGAAACTCAACCACACACAAACATACATATACACATATACATACACATACATGTGTGTGTGCGCGCACACACAAAGTCACTAACTCACGCACACATACATATATATAGTGTGGCCATTCCATTAGTTCTGGTGTATGTTTGTGTGATTTTTTGCAAGTAGTCTTGTATTCTTAGTTTAAGTGTAATTATGGATTTTTCTTAAAAAATGATTTTAGGCAAGGAACCTCCGGTACTTCGCAAAACTAATAATACTCACCTGAACTATATATATATATATATATATATATATATATATATATATATATATATATATATATATATATATATATATATATATATATATATATATATATATATATATATATATATATATATATAGGGTTGGGTTCCGGTAAGAACCCTTGTTACCGTGAGAACGTGAGAACCACTCCAAAATGCACAAATTTGTACATCAAATGCACAAAATTTAAAAGGAAAAGTTTTACTTAAAAATCATTATTAGTCTTAAATATTAATAAATATCATAATTTAACACTAAAATTACATTCAAAACTTACATTCATTAAATTATAAACTAAATGCACAAATTTGAACATCAAATGCACAAATTTTCTTAAATGCACAATTCGTACATAAAAATGGATAAATTATAGCATGAGATGCGTAAATTTTTACATGAAATGCATAAATATATCGAAAACATTTAATTTTAGTATCAAATGCACAATTTTATACATTGGGTGCACAATTTTTAGAATGGTTCTCACGTTCTCACGGTAATGAGGGGTTCTTATGTGAACCCAATCATATATATATATATATATATATATATATATATATATATATATATATATATATATATATATATATATATATATATATAGAGTCAGGTTCAGAAAAGTACCTCTCGAAATCAAGTGCACCCGAAGGTACCAACCTTAAAAAAAAAATTTTAATTTTTTTTTCATAACCATGTTTAAATTAATGTTATACACATGAAATATGAATTTCACATACATTCACACTTTATGTGTCCTTAAAAATTATGTGAATGCTCAATGCATATTTATGTGAATGGACATCCATGTGAATGATCATTTCACACAATGTGAATGGTGTGAATGACCATTCACATAATCTTTTTTTACCATTCACAAGATTTATGATGTTGCTCCTTTTGAAAAAAGTCTTATAATGTTGTCTTATACATGTTTATTCAAAAAAATATATGTGAATGATCATTCACATTAGGGTACGCTGGGTACGCTGGAATCTCATAGGTACGCTGATGAACCTGATTCTATATATATATATATATATATATATATATATATATATATATATATATATATATATAAAATTATAAATTAAATATTTGTGAGAAATGTAAGAGGAAATCGTATCTATAGATTTGTGAGATGGATGGTCGAGATAAAAAGAGTGAGTGCATTCACATCATAACGGAGTGTGGTAACAAAAAATTAAAGGGAGAATTTCATAAATGTCCCTCTAAAACTGCATAATATCATATATACCCAAGCCAAAAAAAGAATTTCATATATATCCTTTTAAAACTTCATAATATCATATTTACCCAATTTAAAACTTTAATATCATATATACCCTTTAAAACTTTTAAATATATCAAATATATCCAAATTACATATTTATTCTTTTTTATTACTTTAAAAGTCATAATAAATATTCATTAATAAAGAAATGACCAATCTACCCTTTTTATTTCTTAAATTTCATAATATCATATTTACCTAATTGAAAACTTTAATATCATACATACACTTTTAAACTTTTAAATATATAAGATATATCCAAATTATTTGACAAGATGTAGACAAAAACGAGTGTAATAGAAATACATCTGTTGAAATGGATCATATCCACGAAACAATAATAATGAAAAATATAAAAGAATCTTTATTATGAGTTTTAAAGTAGTAAAAGATTATAAATAAATAATTTGGATATATTTGATATATTTAAAAGTTTAAAAGTGTATGTATGATATTAAAGTTTTCAATTGGGTAAATATGATATTATGAAGTTTAAGAAATAAAAAGGGTAGATTGGTCATTTCTTTATTAATGAATATTTATTATGAGTTTTAAAGTAATAAAAAAGAATAAATATGTAATTTGGATATATTTGATATATTTAAAAGTTTTAAAGGGTATATATGATATTAAAGTTTTAAATTGGGTAAATATGATATTATGATGTTTTAGAAGGATATATATGAAATTCTTTTTTTGGCTTGGGTATATATGATATTATGCAGTTTTAGAGGGACATATATGAAATTCTTCCAAAATTAAAAGAGGGTATATTTGTCAAATTCTCTCTCTCCTCACATCACACAACCAGGTCTCTCTCATTCCACATTTTCCTATTCATACTCTTTCTTTCTCTTTAAAAATGATCATCGCACTCTCTTTCATCATAACCACATCTAAAAATTGAAGAATGAGATCTACATGTGATAATAGCGATAACGACGACGTTTGATTTTAAAGATTGAATCGAAGCTACATGTGAAGGACGTTGTATCAACGTACATGCGTGTTTTTAATTTTAGGGTCTTCATAAATGGTTTCTTTTATATTTTGTTAGATTTTTTTGTTTAGATCAATGATTTTTTGTTTAGGTGTTGAATAATATGCATTTCTTGGTTTTTTTGTTTTAAAATTTATGTTCCAGACGTTGTATTCATGAGTTTTTGGTGTTGAATCACAAAGTTTAGGGTTGAATCATATGAATTCCTTGGTTTTTTTGTTTTAAAATTTATGTTCTAGACGTTGTGTTTTATGTTACAGTCGTTGTATCAAAGGCTTTTTGGTGTTGAATCATAGAGTTTAAACGTTGAATCAAATCGACTGAAATAAGAGATTTGTTGAATTAAACAATTTAATTATTAAACCATTATGCACATTTATTGTATCAACGTTTACACGTGTTGTATCAATGTTTACATGTGTTGTATCATTCAACGAATATGTGTGTTGTATCAAAAAATGTTGTATCAAAGGGTTCAGGTTTTGAATCACAAAATTTAAATGTTGTATCAAAGAATTCATGTTTGAATCATACCAACATGGTAACATAAATGTTGTATATACGTTGTATCAACGCATACATTGTTGTACCAAATTGTATTACGTTGTATCAACAGAGCTGAATCACATAAAATGATTGTTGTATCATAGAGTTTTATGTGTTGAAACATAAAAAGTTTAAGTGATGAATCAAATTATTTGAGTGTTGAATCATAAAGTTTAAAAATCAAATTTTTTGGAAACATGACGCATAACTCTTAAAAATCAAATATTAAGACCTTATTAACATAAAAGAAAATGACATAAAATCTTTATTACGTGAAATCTTGAATTACTTTGGTGATGCTTCTCATCCTGTGGTGGTTCTAAAGAGCTCAAGAGCATCACCCGTGTGTAACTTATTAGAAGTTCGCACACTTCTGTATTCTTTGAAATCGATGGGAACGTAAAGACGAGGGTGTTTCGAATCCACAAGTTCCTTTGGTGCTTCCACCTTCTTACCGTTCGGTCCTAACATGAATAACACGATGGAGTAACGTGTTTTGGGTTCGAAACACCATACTCTATGCCTCACGGGATAAAATCTCCCGTTGCTCCATGCCTGCATCGATCACATATGTACATGATCATACACGTTTCGTTTAAACTTGACTTTAATAATTAAGAGGGTCGTTCTAATCATATTTGAAGCCACAAACATAAACATACCCAGGACGAAATAAAAGAAAATATCTTTTTAAAAATGCAACATACTGTTTTTTTAAATGAGTTTGACCAATATAGAAAAATAAAGTCTTTTTAACAATACAATATGATATTTTTAAAGGTTTTTTTTTTTCATTTATTGGACTTAAAAAATACACGTGTAGACCTAATATATTACTTATCGGACTAAAAATATAATGCACATTCTTGGTATGATGCCCTGGACGGTAGCCCATGTGGCACCCCCTCAGGCCGGCCCTAGCCCTATGCCTCTATATACATATATGTGTGTGCATACACTTAGGGGGCGTTTGTTTCGTGGAATTCCTGGGATTTATTGGGATTTGCATTTAAAATCCTGTGTTTGGTTCACAGATTTCACTCACGATTTAAAATCACGGGATTTCTTAAATCCCTTCCTTCTTTGTTATTTAAAACCCAGTCTCCCCCATAGGATTTCAAATCTCACTTACCTTGCATTTTCATATTACAAATTTTTGTCTTAAAAGATAATGCAGATTTTTTGACAAAATCCTGAAAAAAGCAAATTCTACATATAATGCAAATCCTTTGACAAAATGCATATTTCAGAGAAAAAAATCTGCGAACCAAAACGACCCTTACTTTTTGACCCGTCTCCAACCACAAGCAAAAGAAAAATCAACTATGTTATATATATCTACATTGAAATTTGAGAATCTGGACGGTTGTCCTTTTTGAACGCCCTAAGACCTTGATAACGAAGGCTCATTTTTTGGTAAAAATGGTAATCACTATTACATGTCGATCTAAATTAACAACGTTTTAAAGAAAAACAGAAAGTTGGTTACCTTGCCAAGATCACCGATGTTGACGGCTAGAGTCCCGGGAACGGGATCGACAAGAGTAATCTCGCTGGAGTATTTATGGACCATCTGCAGACCATTTACATTTTCATCGTCGTGTAAAATGGTAAGAAATGTGGGGTCGGTGTGCGAGCCAACGCCGGCTAACCCGACACTTTCAGCACTGTAATGGTATTTGTTCATTCTCATTTGGCAACACCATCCGTCGAACAAATCTCCGGACATTCCGTAGCCTTCCATCAACTTTCGCCCAAGAAGACCAGCTAGATCACGAATGGCTTTTATATACTTGTGTATAATCTCCCTACAAAAAAAAAAAAAATCATAACTTTAAGTCAGCATGGCCTCCCTAACTTCATAAAAAAGGCTTAAATGTGTATATGTAAGAGTTTATTACGAAAAAACCCACATGTTTTCACGCTTTTTACGTTTTTGTCCCTCCATGTTATTTTTTCATAAAAAACTTCAAGTTATTTTTTTTAGTTTAATGAAATTTGGACATTAGACCCCGGTTATAATTTGTGAACCAGATTTTTAAAAACTGAAAAACCCGGGTTTTAATATCCAAATTTCTCTAAAACAAAAAGAAAAAAATTAACTTGAGAACTTTTATGAAAAAAAATAACATTGAGGGACGAAAATGCAAAAAACATGAAAATATGTTATTTTTTTTTTATAATAAACCCTATATATAAAAGCAGTCTCCTTTCATCTTTCTATAAATGCACTTTATTTCATTTTACCGTTTATAGCAAAATACTATTATACTTTTACCGTTTATAACAATGTACTTTTATCCTTATATTAGGACCAGATCTATTGAGTACTACTTATATATTGACTATGATTGAGTTCTAATGACTTTGTGGATTTTCCCATAAATCATCATAGTTGTAGATTGATCAAACATTTGATTGATGATTAACGATTCATTAGTAATCTTAATGGATCAAAATTATTGATTATATCAAAGCTGGATCATCAAAAATAACGACAAAATATTTGATTTAAGATGATCATTTATCCCTTGTTGTAATAAATCAATTTTTTGTCATTGCTTTTTTGAAGATCATATTTTATAAAGTATGAACAGTAAAGATAAAAGTATGTTGTTATTCTATGCATTTAACCGTATAAAAATATCAAAATCATCAAAGATTCTCTTGTGGAAAGGAAGAAAGAATAAAAGATGCATGCCTTTGATAAGGGGAGGCATCAAGGTGATCAAAAAACTCATCAGGAGAGAAAATGTCATCAATACTTAAAGTTTCGAAAAACGGAGTTCGTGGGGTACGTTCCATGTATCCGTTGCCTTGTTCGGCATGAATTGTCCTTCTTTTGATGTCATCTGGAAGACCGAGAAGCGAGGCGGACACCGCCTTCATCTCCGCCATGATCTCCGTCGGCACACCATGGTTGATCAGCCTAAAACAACCCCATTCTTCACTTGCTTTCACTAATTCCTCCCCTAATCCCTTAACCTGTTGCATATCAATCACCGGCACTCCCCCTTTAGCCATATTTCATATGTTTTCAGAAGGAGCAATTTTCTATGTGGGATAGCTTTGGGGACAAATAAATTCACAAATATAATAGTGAGTGTGTCTATATATATATATATATATATATATATATATATATATATATATATATATATATATATATATATATATATATATATATATGCATAGAATATAGTTTGAGAGAGTACTACTCATTATGCAGCGTAACAGAATGTACCACCTTTGGAAAGACTCTTTTTTTTTTTTAAATTTTGTTTTTCATAAACATGTTTTAATTAACATTATTAAGATAATATGTAAATTTCACATACTTTCGCATCTCCTAGCTCCTAAAAAATGATGTGAACGTACACTTACATAAATCTGCATATATGTGAACGTGCATTTATGTGATGCGTGATTAAGTGATTTCATTCATAAATTAAAACATGTTTATGAATTTTTTCTTTTCAAAAAACACAATTTTAAAAGTGGTACCATCTGGTGCGCTGCGTAATAGATGGTACTGACTTGATATATATATATATATATATATGTATGTATGTATGTATGTATGTATGTATGTATGTATGTATGTATGTATGTATGTATGTATGTATGTATGTATCTATGTATGTATGTATGTATGTATGTATATAATGTTATTTATATTATTATTATTAATATTATTACGATGTAATTAGCTTGCAAGTTGGCCGGCTATATATTCATATATGTGAATTTGGTTTTTATGTCTCTGTATCAGAAAAATTTGGAAAACCATCGTGTACCACAAGAAGACATAGATGCACCAGAAGAAGAGTCGTAGATTCGTTGCACAATCGTTGATGCACGGTGCATTACACGTGGTCTGGGGTCGAACCGGTCCGACACCCAAACCATTCCGCATTATAGAAATCGGTTTATCGTTTTTATGCTTCTCCACAAAAATAAATTATTAATATTCTTAGTTGTCAATCAAACCCAAAACCTCTTATTCCATGAGGTAAAACTTTACCCATTGAGCTACAAGTCCTTTTATTGTCAAATTTATAGATTTACTTATTCTAATAACAAATTTACTTTTTAATATATTAAATTATGGGTGATCGAATAAAAATAGTTAATAAAATTCGATAGAATTAGAGATCTTGGGTTCGAACTTTGTAAATTAATATATTAAAAAGTTGGTTTGTTACTAAAAGAAGTATTATACATTTAACAACAAATTGATATGTAACTCAATTGTTAAAGTATTCATTTATGTAACTAGAGGTTTGGGGTTGGATTCACAACTAAGTAATTTATTATTTTATTTTTGTGGAGAAATATAAAAATGAAGGACTGACTTTGACTGAACAGATTGGACCGTCAGACCAACCCGACTCAAAACGGCCACATGATGCGTCAAATGATTGTGATGTACCATCGTTAAGTGTGATGCATTGTGTTTTGACTTAGACCGACCGTGTAATGCATCAATTGATCATGATGCACGAATCTTCCCGTGCGATTCAATCGTTTCCGCGTGATGCATTATACATTTCCTAGCGATGCATTGTAGTTTTCCTAGCAATGCGTTATACATTTCCTAGCGATGCATTGTGTTTTACAAGGTTTTCTGATGCATTGAAGTTTTCCATTGAACCCACCCCTATATACGTGTTTGTTTTTTTGTTAACGAATTGTATTGTTTGATATTAAATTCGATGCCCTCTTCTAATTTTATTAAATCATGTACTTTTTTAACACAAATTCTTTTGTTTAATGAGTTTAGGTCCAATCATCAATATCAAGACTCGTTATTTTAGATGTACTTGTTGAAATTATCTATTAATATGCAGGTCAAATAATTCTATACCGATCAAATTTACCTTTTTGATAAATCATCACCTATAAAAGGTAAAGTTAACTTGTTTGCTAGAAAATATTATGATACCAAATATTTAGTTCAAGTCATAACATTTGATTAGACTCACGTTCATTCTAAATATTGTTAAAGGATCAGGATTTATCCTTGTTTTCTGTCTGATCTACACTTTGATTAGCTTAAGTAGTTTCAGATGTCAACATAATCGGTGGCTTTAGTTTGCTCCTTGCAAATAGAAGTATAGGTTACGTTTGGATTTGATCTTTTAATATAGAGTTTATTTTACCATTACAAAAAAAAACATGTTTTTTAATGATGGATTTTAAGTTTGCTTAACGTGCATCTCTATGTAAAGCATCTACAATCGATCATTATAGAGGAGGTCATTGGGCTTAGGTGGCATGAAAGGGTTCTTGGGAAGGACTCTAGATTGTGAGAGTAGTTCTTGGGAAAGAACTTGAAGGGGTGGTTTTTAACGGAAATGGATGGATCCCATCATCATTTGATTGCTATTTTAACAAAAGGAAGTTTATTAATAACTTATGAAAAATTTATACAAGATCTTTTATAAATTTCTTTCTTTTCCGTCCTTTCTCATATATTTCTTCTCTATATCTTTCTCCTAATAATCATAAATCATACGTGGTGTAAGTAAGTCGAGCTATTCAATTTCAACAACTCACTAAAGCTCAAATTTAACTAATTTAAAGTTTAAACTCGTGCTCCCGTTATTAAGATAACAAGCTTAAACCAATTTATATATAATATATAGTACACATATTATATAATATGGTGGTTTTTTTTATTAAAAAAAACTAACACGTATTGAAAATTATTTAAAAAATTATATTTATTTAATGAGATCATCACATATTAAACATATTTAAATTTTTATATATAGCAAAAAAGGACAATCAGCTAATGACTAAATTATCTTAATTGAAAAATAAAATATTCAATTAATTGAGGCCGGTTTGCATAATTAGTATCTTCTTATATGGATGGTTTTATTTTGGCATTTTGCAGGCTGCAAATTAGTTTATTTGTTTTCTTCAAATAAATAGCAAAACAGTCAACAAATGACTAGAGATATTGGTTTATATATGATCAATATATATATCTTATATATGATGTTCTAAATTTTAATATCTTCAGGGTTAATTATAATGGAAGTGGAAGCAACTGCCGTCGTAACAATTGCTTTCATTTTCGCTGCCTCGGGTCTCACGGTGTTGATCACCCTTTGTTATAAAGGCGACAACGATGGCGGCAGCAATCACTACCGGAAGAGACACCTAAAAAAAACTGCGGTTTCCTGTAAAGACCAAACCAATCATGATCACCGAGACTTGGAAACCGGGAATGGTGTGGAGAACGATGGATGGAAGACGGCAGCTGTGGCTCCCGTCGTTATGGGCGATGGATGATCGAGGAGAAAGTGGTGGTGGTGGTGGGAGGAGAGGGATGGTTGAGCTGCTGCTCAAATGAATAATGTTGGTTCCCATTTTTTTTGTTATCTTTGTTACAATTTTTCTATATATAGAATTATTGATGATTTTGTGTATTTTTTTTTTTGTGTTTGATATATTTATCCATTTTTTTAAATATGTGTACTATTTCTTTTATACAAAAGAAAATATTGTATAAGTAAATTAAAATAATGCAATCATAATAATATATTCAAATTTTGAAAAAATATAATATCACAAAAGTTATCATACAAAACACAAAATGTTATATATATATATATATATATATATATATATATATATATATATATATATATATATATATATATATATATATATATATATATATATATAGGGTCAGGTTCTATGGGGCACCTGTATGCATTGTGCACTTTGGGAACCAATCTACACCCTTGGATCTTGTTATTCAACGCTCCTGATTTAAGTGGCATAACTGTAAATATAATGAACTTGGCAAAAGGCGTGCATTTGAAATTCTGGGCGGAGGGGCACAAAAGGTATTTTGCACATATATATTTTTGAAGAGATTCGCTATGCCTTTAACCTCCCTCCCGCGATTCCCGTGTACATTCCATATCTGCTCAAGTCACCGTATTATCGCTGAAGATTCTTCGTGCATATCCATCTTGGCAGGCGATTCCCATATTCACTCCGTTAATCCCTCGTGCATATCCATATTGACAGTCGTGTTCTTCATCAAGTACATAAACACGATGCAGGAGGGTAAAAGGGTGTCGAAGAAAAATCGTGAGGCGGCTGCACAGGTTCGTGCGCTTATCAAAAAAAATATTTTTAGCTTATTTTGTTAAATTGGAGAGAATGTTGCATAGTATATGATGACAAATGAGTTTGTTTTACAATGTAAGTTCGTATAATGGATTTGGGGATTTTGTTTCTTGACCTAGTTGTTTGTGTTTGGGTATGAATGTGCTCTGAAATTCATATATGTTTGTGCTGTTTGTTTGATGCATATGTGTGCATATGATGAACGATGTTTGTATTGTGCATTACAATGCATTAGGGTTTTTTTTTTATCGTGGGAGGTTAAGTGTATTGGGCTTTATCTTTTGTGAAAAAATATTGGGCATCCTGTTTTTTCATATTGAATGTATGAAGGTTGCACAATGCAAGCTGAGAATAGTTAAGAACAGAAATTTTGTGCGGTATAGATAGAAACAAAAGACAGTTAAAACCTAAGCTTGTTTAGTCAATGAGTGTAGGAATGAATGTTGCACAATATTGGGAATGTTGTTTACCTCAATTCGCATCCCCAGGTATTGTTCACCAAACATATGCATTAACTTTGAATTTTAGGGAAATGGTATTTGGATGTTCAGGGAAGCACATTTTTATAACTATGAATTTTAGTATACTTTCATTTTTTATATTGTCTATTTGTTGTTTACCCTGTAGTGTGCGTATAACATATACATGTATCTAAATTTTGTGCATAATAGCATCTGTTTTTACAGATGCATGATTATGAACACAAAACAGTGCATACCAGAACTTGGTTTCTGTTTTTTGGGACTTTCAGTTTGTTGAAGGTGTCCATATAGTGGTGCTGTAACACATGGATGCATATACGGAGAATTTAGGGGATCACATGTTCATAGCATATACGTGCAATTTAGTGGTGCTGTTTTTTGAGACTTTCAGTTTTTATACTGTCATTGTAATGCGTCATGTACTTTAGTGATTATGGTTATTGAGGTTATGATTTCTATTTGTTGTTTACCCTTTAGTGTGCATATAACATATACATGTATCTGAATTTTGTGCATAACAGCATCTGTTTTTACAGATGCATGATTATGAACACAAAATAGTGCATATCAGAACTTGGTTTCTGTTTTTGGGACTTTAAGTTTGTTGAATGTGTCCATATAGTGCTGCTGTACCACATGAATGCATATACGTGCAATTTGGGAACCACATGTTCATAATTTCTTAATCTGGTATGGTTTCATTTTTTATAATGTCATTGGAATGCATCATGTGCATTAGTGGTTATGGTTATGGAATACTTGATTTGTTATTTGTGTTGTTCCTTTAATGTGCATATAACATATCCATGTGCCTGAAGGTTTTTGCACATTGTGCTGATACAGTATGCAGTGAATGGTCAGTGTTTATGTTAAATTGAGACATGCATATTATGTGCTGATACAGTATGCAGTGAGATACTGACTGACCAGGTTTAGTTTTTGTAAGATGGTAATAATTACAGCATGTGGCTGATATTTTTATAAATTTTCTCCACAGGGTCCCGTGAGGAGGAGTGGTAGGATTGGACTGCGATCCTTGTTCACAAACACTAGGGATACTCCGTTAACTATATCCGGGGAAGACGAATCTGGTGAGACAAGTACAATGAATGACTTTGTCAGCGACACAGCATCTAAGCCAGGTATGTGTTGTATTAGGTTGCTGAAAGCACTGTGAATGATTGTGCGTTTATGGATGTTTATGTATCCCTGTACATGTATGCAATAGCCATAGATGTTGACATACAGTATGCATGTTTATGTATCCCTGTACATGTTTGTGGATGAACTATGAATGATTGTGCATTTATGCAATAGCCATAGGTGTGTTGAAATATAGTATGCATGTAAATGTCGAAATTAACATACGGTACTTGTGGTGTATTTATGGCGTATTAAGTGCCTTATGTTATGTGTAGAGTCAAGTTTGAGTAAGTGGGTGTTTTAATGTAAATGTAGGTGGTTATAGATTTTATGTAATGTAGATACGTAGTTATGAAAGGAAGGTTTTGTATAAGGATCGAGTTACGTAGATTCTACAATGTGGTGCATATAAGGAAGTTATGTAATTGTTACATGCATTGATGGTTATATTGGATTTTGTTAATGTAAATCTAGATAAAAATAGATATTGTGTAACATAGTGACGTAGTTGTTAAATGAAGGTTTAATTTGCATATAGAGTAAGTTAGGTTATAAATTGATAATATTTTGCAACACTTATATTATATGTACATTCATTATGTCTTAAATGGACTATATGAATGTAAATATGGTTGAGTTTATGTCTTATGCACTTTATAAAAAACCGTGTCCAATTTTTCGGTATATAACTTGAGTAACTTTTATGCATATAGCATGTTTTCCAGTACCTGGAATTTGGTGTTTTCATGTTGATACTCATACTTTTTATGCATATAACATGTTTTCCAGATGGATGTTGCATATAACATTTGTGTTGTCGTCTTGTTATTAATATATAGGTACTAAAAGGCCAATAGAAATGAACCAAGAAACTAAGAGCATGCATCCTGCTAAACTTGTGAAAGTGAAGCAAGAAATGGTGAGTAAGGGGTCGTTGAAGGAAAAGTGTACTAAGAGTGATATGGTTGGAAAGGCAAATGATGGAAGGAAGCGGAAACTGACATTGGATCGTCCAAAGTACTCCCTGATCCGATCAAGCTCTCCTAATACCTTGTACCAGTGCATCGAATCACTAAATGATGCGCAGAAGGCTGGTCTAACAGCAATTGGTTTTCATAATTTGCTGCACCTTAAAATAGATGAGATTCCTTTGAAGCTAGGGTACTGGGTTGTTGATCATTTTGATGCTGGAACATGCAGCATCAAAACTGATAAATGGGTAGTGCACATTGATGAGGATGTCATATATGACACTGTTGGGGTACCATCCGGAAAGATAACGATGGTGCGACAAGAGTTAACAGCTGCAAACCAATCGCTGGTTAAAAAGTGGAAATCCCAGTTTGGTGACTCAGAAAAGATATATCCGTCGACGGTAGCTGATATAATCAAGAAGAAATGCGTGGATGGTGGTGAAATGTTCAAGCTGAACTTTGTAGTTCTTTTTTCTACACTTATGGTTGAAGGAGTGAAATCTGGGTTTGCTAGTTCCAAGGTGTTGCAGTATCTTACTAGTGTTAATGATATACGGAAAATGAACTGGTGCAAGTATGTGTTGGAATGCATGGGGAGATGCAAATACGGTTGGAAAACGGACGATAGTACATTCTTCTCCGGTCCGTTGACTATTTTAACGGTAATATACTGACCCTGTGTATGCAATGCATTGTTATATGTATATGTTATAAGTTTATTAACGTGTGTCTAATGATTGCAATGTGCAGCTAATATACGTGGATAGAGTAACATGTACTGGGGTGAAGGACACTTCTGACAAATCCGATATTGTGTTATGCTCGTGGACGACAGAGAAATTGAAAATGCGCGAGTCGAAGGAAATTGAGAACGGAGGGTTTGGTTTAGGGAAGGCTTACACGTATGTGCGTAAAGAGGAAGTTGTTATGAAGGATACAGTATGTGCTGCGTCCGATGATGTTGATGCTGCCGTTGGTGAAGAATTTGACGATGGAGATGGGTTGGACGTACTGTTAGCAGATATACAAGCAAGTGTGAGGGACAATAAAGGCAAATCAGTTGTAGGTCAAACTATCAGGCCGCTGGGTTGCGATGCGGAAGAAGGTAACACATCCTACATATTATCTAAATGTAGTTATAGCATTTTAATTTAACTGGCACATTGTAGGTACGGAGGTTGATGTAGAGGACATGGAGTTGGAACTTGACACTCAAAGTGAGCAGAAGATCGATGAACTCATTGAACTTATAGATGCCGATCTTCAAAGGCATGCGGAGGTTGCTGCTTTACCCACAAGTAATAAAGGTATGCATTGCATCGGTAATTATCTTGTTGGGTTATTTATTGTTCAAACACAACCTCCAATCTCAGCTCTTATTTAGAGTGCATACACAAATAATTTTAATGCTTATGATTAAACTTCTATGTCGTTATGTGTCTTTACTTTATGATGTTTGTAGTTGTATGCATGCAATGTTTACATATATTCTTTGTATGTAGAATGTAGGATTGAGCATGTATTTGTATGCCTATATTTATTTCGTAAGATTAACATAGTTCAGGTATGCAATTTGATGGCGTGCATTTGTGTGCACGCAATGTGTGAGTAAACATGCAGTTTGCATGCTATATATACTAAGTAAACATGCAGTTTGCAGTTTGCATTCCTTTGATTGAGTAAACAGATTAACATAGGTCAGATATGCAATTTGATTGAGCATATATTCTTTTTATTGTAAACAACTGCATTTTGCATTGTTGGGTTGACACCTGTCTTGTTGTATTTTCTCAATTATGTGCATGCAATGCTTATATGCAGTTTTTTATACATTATGTAGTGTACTTTTTTTATATATGTTTGTGTGGTGCGGTGCGTAGTGGCATTTTTGTTACTTCAATGCTTATATAAAATGTAGTTATGTGAATTCAATTTTTATATAAGTTGTAGTTACTTTTATCAGGTTGCAGTAGCGCATAGATAGAGTAAATACGAGTTGTTTTATATGCAGGGAAAGGGTTGGCAGATGAATCCGTGTCCGGTAAGGACGACCGGATAAGGCAAACCAGTACAGATGCCGTTAAAGAGGCAGGGAACACCGAGTTGAAGGACGATGCAACACTGCAGGTAATAATTATGTTCATTTGTCAACATGCATTTGTGATAAATATTGGTAGTTGATTAGATCTTGTAGGTTAATTTATTTGAAGTTCTGACAATTTCAATGCTGTATGAAATCTAAAAACTCTACAATGAATTTCTGAAAGTCATTGCCGTCGCATTTCTGAAACTCATTTGTAATAAATGCTTATTGTCATCATAATGCGTTTGACCTGTTCCATAAATGCATAGTTGTGAAGATTGTCATATGTGGACAGATTCATACCAGACAGATTAGGATAGGTGGAAATTTCATTTGATGTGTGTTAATGCATTGTATGTAATAATGTTTCGTATTCAGGCTACTTAGTTTTTACACATATGCATGTATGTATATTGAGAGTTTAGTCTATACTCAGTATATAAAATGTGGTCCTTTTTCACGTGCATCTTGGGTTATATTTAACATCACGTGCACACCGGTATTAATTCTGATGCAAATTTGTAGGACTTTTTGGGATCGTTTGACCATTGTATCGAGACTTTCGGTAAGTTGACGACTTTCATGAAGACGTCGTTGCCAATTGCATCGTCTGCTTATCCTGATTGCGCCGAGATAGGAATGAGGAGTAAGGAATGGAAAAGGATGATAGTTGATGAGCATATGCGTCTGAATGAGTTGTTGGTGTATCAGACCGAAATGAAACTTAGACTTGCGGCAAGTTCAAGTGCCCCACGGGTGGATCTTAGTTTCATTACTCCATTGACGAAACAACAAACAGACGATGCGAATGAGGGTGTCTGTTTAGGGTCACCAGGCTCGAAGCAGGTTAAGGGACAATGACAATCGAACATCCGAATGATTTGTAGTAAACTATGTTGCATCATTTGAATATGTAGTAATGTGTAAACAATATAACCAAATACTTGATCGTGTAACAACTAAGTAGCCAACTTTTTGATATGTTCCACGTGGTGGTACGAATGCAATGGATGTCAATCGGGTTACGTACACTTGTAAAACAAGCATCCGATATGAATGATCGTTGGTAGTAATTAAAATCTGTTTAAAGATGGTTATTGTCAGCAAGTATGCATTACTTATTCGTGTATCAGTGTTGTGTCATAATCATCACGATTATTGAAACAGGTCAACGAAATTAGCGACTCCCAGTGGATGTGTTCACAAACGGTTATTGACGAGGTTGACAAGACGGTGATGCGTTATCTTATGGACAAGGAGCAGCTGGAACGACCTACTGGGGATGCACCTTTGTTTAGCTTGGGGTTGACGCAAATTGAGCCAGTTAATCTTTCTCTCGTTAGATATGACGATCTGGATAACCCTGCACCAATTGCTGTCGTTGCACCACAACAAGTGATAGCCGGAGTGGGTAATGACCTTGGGGATAAGGAAGGATTGACTGGCGTTGCAGTTGATCGACCAAAGAGAACAATCAAACCCGGTACGTCAATGAGGTCTCCGTTCATGAAAAGAGTACTCGATGTCGATGCGAAACTGACGAAGCTTGAAAGACAAGTATCTGGTGCATTCTTTTCATTGCAACACGATGAAAAGTAAGTCGAATTTCTTTAAAAAGTTCCAAGAGGTTATGCATCGTTTTAGTTACATGACAATCGAGGTTTTTAACAGTAATAAAAAAACATCACCGAAACTAATCCCATGCATTAACGTATTTCCCAGTGATGTTGTATTCGATACGGACTTGAACGTGAGCTCAATGAGAACATTACTTGAGACCCTGATGCCTGGGACACATGTAATGAATAATGTCATCGATTGTTGGTGTGCAATCTTAAATCATGAGGAGCAGTTCCGGAGTGACAGCTCTCCACTTCGATTGTTTTTCATGACGACTTGTCTCGTAAGTACCAATTCTCTTATGTATTCCCGTTTTTTGCTACATGCGTTTGATAATGATGCATCCCATTTGTTTTATTGGATATATAGACTCAGAATATTTTGGATGGACTACTAAGTGAAGATGCAATGTATGAGATGTTTAGAATCAACCTGCAAATGACGATTGTTGGTGATGTGACGTTGAACACTGTGAGGAATGCAGACCTGGTAAGTTAAAACAAACATACAGAACACGAGTTATATTTATTTTATTGTTAAAGCACTAATGACACCTATATGCATCAGGTATTTTTTCCGATAGTCAACCACCATCACTATTATGTTGTATGTTTCGATATGAAGAAAGCATCAATCACGGTGCTGGACAACATTCATGCGGATGTATCAATCAATGACAAATACAATGGTGTAATCGCGAGACTGGTATTGGGTGGATACTATTTTACATTTTGCATTGTTTCATTTGCATATACATGACATTTTTTCTTTGTTCCCAATGTACATTCCAGCAAAAGTTGTTTTCACGCTATTTGGATTCATTGGCACATCCAATGTGTGCACGTATGGCAAATGCTACACCTACAAAGCCCATATTACCTTGGGGTGTGCAACAAGAGTACGTAGATTGTGGTATCTTTGCAATGCGGCATATGGAGACGTACATGGGAAAGGCCAACAAGGAGTGGAACCACGGATTAACAATGAATTTGGACAAACAGGCTAGGCAGATGCACACATTGAGAAGGCG
The DNA here is from genome assembly GCA_020465985.1 of Centrapalus pauciflorus. Lineage (NCBI taxonomy): Eukaryota > Viridiplantae > Streptophyta > Magnoliopsida > Asterales > Asteraceae > Centrapalus > Centrapalus pauciflorus. Next base: position 259,253 of record JAANYP010004305.1, read on the forward strand.
TTACATTACAAAGATATTGATGCATCCAATAAACAAAGTGCGGGTGAGTCTTATAAAAGAGTTCATAGTTTATGATCGTTTGTCGGAATACGAAAAGGCGAGAATGTCAACAAACGCTGATGCGTTGAAGGAAGATCGTTTTAAAAATTTGTAGGGGCTCGTTGTTTTTGACGTTTTGGTTATTTTATTTTTTTGATGGTCATTATTTCTCATCATTATGGATTTTGGTAGTTGTTTAATGCATTATGGATAATGGTATTCATTTGTTTTTTATCATGGATTTTAGTTCTCTTATTTGGTTTTTGGTATTTGATTGTGTCATGGTTTTTTTTTTTATGAACATAACTTGGATTACAGATGTTTTTTTAGTATACTGTATTAGTGAAGCGTATTAGTATATGCAAAAATATCGGTGGTTGTATCTTAATACAACTATTTTGATATTCTAATAAAGTTGTTCATGAGTTGCACATTTATTTTAGATTATGTTCAAACAATGGAAATTGTGTAAAACCTGATGAGATAAAATAGACAATGAAAGTGTGTATTGATGTGACCACAAGGACTCCATGCGTATCCGAAAGTATATGAGTTAGACGCATCATGAATAGTTGGTATGCATGACGGTTAATCGACAACTATTATCATTGTCTAATTTACGATTTTTCGACATATCACTTCATATAGAGCATATTATCATTGTGTATAAATAAGAAGCTTTATGGAGTTTACGTGAGTGTGTACGGTTGATAGTTTCAATACATTATCACCTTCATGAATACGGTGGATATTGAAGTTTGAGTGTTATAGAACATGCACCCCGCAGCATCGAGTGTGTGCATACCAAAAAGTTTATTTCCCAATGAGCTATTTTAGTTGCGTTCTAAGTTTACAAGTTGCTTTAACCCGATGGTTTTGCTGTGTTACTTGTACTATGAGTTACACAAAGGGGAAGGTCGAACAACAAACACATTTATGCTATATATGCGATCGAACAATAAAAACTGGCATTATTGAATCAGATGCACAAGTAAAGAAAAATCTTATACAAAAAAACATTCAAAAGGACTGTAAACATGATTAGAAAAATATGTTGAACGAGCGTATCACATTCACGTCAGAACGTTGTTCTTTTTGTGATTGTTGAGTGCATCAAGTAATTGTGATCTTCTTTGGACAGTTTCGTGAGTCGTGTAGTGCGGGTTCTTTGCAAAACTTGCATACACGTTTCTTACGCTTACTTTTTGATACTGCCTTTTCCCGTTCGCTTTTGAGTCTCTTTTTATTACGACAACCTTTGTTCCTTATCCCGGTCGGGGCATGTATTGAAACCTCCATCGGTTGTGGTACGCCCAACAAAAACTCAATTGCATCGTTCTTGGTAGGTGGTGGTTTGTCTTTGTGCATTTGATGTAAACCTTCCTTGATCTTTTTAAGTGACTCTATCACCTCACATGTTGCGTCGTCATCGTTTGCCACATAACTCAATATGTCAGAGAACAAGGAGCTCATTTCGTTTACCTTCTTTCTGGGTGAAGTTGATTTAGGTGATATGTTCACTGACGCAGACAATAATTTCTGCACCACATCCTTCGTCCATCGGTTCACAACATACCTCTCAGGGATTTCATCAATACCGCATAGCCTAAATGCATATAACACGTGTCGACATAGAACACCAAGTCGCTCAAACATCTTGCATGTGCATGTCCCAATGCGCTCGTTCGGAGACACAAAAACCTACGTGGCGGTTTCTAAAAAAAATAAGTGCAATTGTTGGGAAGAAAATAAAAAAACAAATATTTAACGTCACGTGTTTTGTACACTGTTAATTATAAAAAGAAAAGAAGGGTTGGTTACCTCGGACTCCATGTTTGATTCTATGTCAATTACTTTGCATACCTTCCTCCCATTGTTGTCTTCCTCAAGACCATTAGTCGCCATGCATGACATTGCAGAGTTGTGTATCTCTTCTTGATAATCCAAAAATATTGATTTGGTGAACATATGTGCAACTTGACGCTCTGCTTTGAATTTTGTTTTAAGTTTCGGTGAGGTGTTCCAAGACTTTAAGTCCTTTGTGCGCTGTTTCTCACGTTGGTGGTCCATTGCAGTCTCAAATTGATCATAGAACTCAATAAGGGTTGAGTCACCATTCGTGAAACGTCCAAAAAATGAGTTTTCACTCTCGGACCTTGATGTTGTGCGCACCAAACCGAACATTGGAAGATCGTAAGAGAATGAAGGTATCCATTTTGTTCGCATGTCCCATAAGTCGCAAAACCACTTATGTTCTTCGAAGTTATAGTCCATCATCAACGACGTCCAGCTAGATTCGAAATCCTTAGCTCCCAACGTCTTATTCCAAACAATGCTATTGAAACGCCCCAAAAACTCCTCGTCATTGCATGGACGTGACCCAATCTGTTTGCACATACATTTTCAACACAGTTACATTGTTCACAGGTTATGCATATATTCCTTCACATAGTAATACAAGATTATGCACGAAGTTTTTAAATTGTACCTTTTGTTGAAGCTTACTCGTTATATGCCACATGCAAAATCGATGTTTGGCCGTCTTAGAAACATCGTCATAAACCTGTATGATTGCCGGGTCTTGGTCAGTAAAAACAAAAGTTGGTTCCTTACCAAATGTTGTGAGAAATGCATCCATGAGCCACTTGTATGATGCACAGTCCTCCCCTGCTATCAACCCTGCACCAAACGTGACACACTTTTTGTGGTTGTTTGTACCCGTGAATGGTACGAACACCATATCGTGCCTTTTACAAAAAATAAAAAAACTAGTTAAAAAAATATAAAGCATACGAAGAGTGAAGTATCATGGTTTAATGTCAATAAATTGGTAACAAAACTCACTGGTTTGTTCGGTAAGTTGCATCAAAAGAGATTACATCCCCAAATGCGTCATAGTTGCATTTTGCAATGTAGTCCGCCCAGAATACACCCCGTAATATCCCGTTTTTATCACATGTGTACTGCATCGAGAAACCACTGTCATCATCGTGTTTCTTCCTTAGTTTGTCAATAAGCATTTGTGCATCATTTTTGCCGATAAAAAGGCTTATATCCCTCCTGAAATTCTTAAAGTCCATCTGAGTTGCATGGACGTTGTTGAACCCACCGTGCACCTCTTTAAGTATATTGTGGGATTTGCATGGACCAATATTGACATTGGCAACCTTATGGATGAAGCATTTTTGTTCAAAATCAAGCCTACGAGCCGATTTCAATAAATGCCTATCCTCAGGAGTCACAAACTTGTGGTTGTGGTACTGCGTAAATCGATACACCTGATACTTTGAACCATCAATGAGTCTGAACCTAATGCATGCAAGACATCTGGTGCGTGTTGATGACGTGCAACGTTGGTTGGAGCTAGATTCATTGTCAACGCTATTATCTCCAGACTTGTTACATATTATCACCTTCAATGTTATCACTCCGGCACGGTTTCTTTTTTGTGTTGACTTTCGGGTATCAAACCCGCATTGCGCGGCATAATTTTCATAGGCAAAAATACCTTCGTCCAAGGAAGCGTATACCTTTCCTTTGACTGGAATTTCACCGTCATATACTTTGGGCTTCCTGTATATAGAACCACCTGGTGAAGTGAATTCATTGTTGTCGCATCCCTCATGTGCAATGTCGTCACCTACAAAGTACATTGCATTGTTCATAGTGAACGAAATGAAAAATCAACTACTTAAACAGTGCTAAAATAATCTGCATATGTGATATTCCGGTATGCATTTAAACATTACAAATACTTTCACAAAACAACAAGCTGAAAATCAATCACATGAACATTGCATATACAAGATCTGATTATATCACATGTGCATATATGTATTGAGATAACATTCCAGTGTAAACTTCAGCAGATGTGTAAACTGCACATGTGATATTCCAGTGTGCATTTAAACATTGCAAATACTTTCACATGACAACAAGCTGAAAATCAATTACATGAACATTGCATATACAATATCTAATTATATACTGGGCATATATGTATTGAGATAAAATTCCATGTAACTGTGCATACAACATAATAAAATTTCATATTACATTCAACGTACAGACGGATTAAAAATGCTGAAAAGCTGTCAAATTGTGGACTGTTTTTGTCATAAACTTGAATAGGTGCAGTTAGTATCATGAACATTGCATATACAAGATCTGATTATATCACATGTGCATATATGTATTGAGATAACATTCCAGTGTAAACTTCAGCAGATGTGTAAACTGCACATGTAATATTCCAGTGTGCATTTAAACATTGCAAATACTTTCACATGACAGCAAGCTGAAAATCAATTACATGAACATTGCATATACAAGATCTGATTATATACTGGGCATATATGTATTGAGATAAAATTCCATGTAACTGTGCATACAACATAATAAAATTTCATCGTGGACTGTTTTGTCATCTCTATGCAAAGTATATGCATAGATTAATCTCTTCCAAAATCAAAGTGTGAACGTCCATCGTTAATATCAGGAATTCAGATTCCATTATCTAAACAAATAAAACTTACATTCATTGTTCTCTTCTGTCTCGTGTTCATCGTTATAATCGGATGTGTCCATGTTAAACTATATCGAGGAAGCGGTGATGACTAATCCGGTGTATAGTATCCGCTGGAGATCAAAAAGGATGATAAAAAATCGCAGGTTAATGTTAAAATCGATGCTGAAATCGTATGAGGATCAAAAATCGCATGAAGGAGTTGAGTTGAGATTTGTGAAGAAAACCTGTGCATGAACCGTGGAATAGAAGGTCAAACATAATTCAAATCAATATTAACAATAAACTCCATATTTTCAGCAACTTCCTTAATAAACATCCTGTTTTATGATTAAAGAATCTTTTAAATATGTTTATCTAAATAAATGCTTCTTTAGAATTCCCATTATGCCCTCATTGCATGCTTAATTAATCAAGTGTGCATTTTTGGTTCCCACTTGGTTCCCAGTGCATCATGGTGCCCCATAGAACCTCAATATATATATATATATATATATATATATATATATATATATATATATATATATATATATATATATATATATATATATATATATATATATATGTATGTGTGTATATATATATATATATATATATATATATATATTTGTAAAATAAAAATCTGAAAATAATATGTTTAGAAAAATATTGATTGCAAATTCAGTCTTGCTTGTTGAGATTTTAGTGGGATTCCCTCCTAAATTTTTATAATTAAATTAAAATTAAATGTTAATTTATGAATACTAAATGTCAAATGTCACATGTAGAACATGCCATATGACATCATGAGAGGATGATAAGTGGCAAACTAGTTACTCATTTAATAGTATTTATAGATATAGATATGTAAACTCACTTTCATTGTGGCATAACATCTGGACAAGTTAAACCTGGTTTTAATGAAAATTCATTTAAATACAAATCAACTTATTCAAGCACAACAAAAACACACGAAATAGTTTATAATTGTCCGGCAAAACCTACGATTAGGGTATCTTTTGGTCAATGAAATCCAAACAGATGGAACAAATCCACATTAGAAAGCACTTAAAGATGTATTTAACCTATTTACACCTCGGCTTCAAACGAGCATTCGTTCAAAGCCAACTCCTTACTTTGATGTTCACGTCATCACGTGCATAACCGTATGTCGTTGATACTGGTTTACATCTAAGATCGGAACATGTTAATCCTATTTTTTTATATTAATGATGAGTAAAGTGACAATTCATTTCCTTCATCTGGTAAAATTTTTTTATGGATTACCATAATAAAAATGGTAAAACAACTTGATGTTTTTTAAATAAACTCTTTCTTAATCTCTTCTTAAAGACTCAAGAATAGGGAATACGCCACAAGCGCTAACACTGTTTGGAAATATTACCAACTATTAAAATGTTATAAATTTATTATTAAAAATTTAAAATCAATCAATTTGGTCTCGTATTCTCCAAATTACTCTAATTTATGAAACAAGGAGATTGAAAACCCAAAGGGGATCCAAATCAACAAAACAAGTAGAACGATTCTACAACACCTAATTTAGGTAATCAAAATTCATCCTTCTTACCGTTGATGATAATATATAAACACCAGTCGTATACAATGACATGACAAATACATTCATAAGGATCATTGTCACCCAACAATGATAAAATTTTGAAATAGTATCTCAAGAATGTATCAAAATATCTAGCATGATTTATTTGGTGACACTCGTAAAAATTTATAAAACTCTTGTACTACCAAATATTTTATATATGTGTTTTTATTATTAAAATAATTTTAAATATTATTATGTTTAAACCGTAAAAAAGAAAAATTTATAGGTGTCGAATTCTCAATTTTATAAAATAGATATACCAAGTTTTTCAATTATTAACCGGAATCCTGCACAAAGTAGTAACTTAGTTTATCGTTTTTTTAAGGGTTAAAAATGTATTTGACCAATCAATTATCAGATGTCTCGTGTAGTTACTAAATTATTTTTTGTACGCATTTAATCATTAATTTTTAGTTGTTGGTTATGTTTTAGAAAAAATACTGAAATTTAATGGATAAACATATGTAAATCTGTTATTTTAATGGTTAAATTTGTATCGTCTCAAAAGTTTAAGCGAAAATGACATCAAATAGCTCTGAACTTTCGACTTTGTACACATTTATGTAGTGAACTTTTTTTGTGCACATTTGATAGTCAAAGTTTCAAAATTGTTCTAATTTGGTAGTTGGCGTACCTTTTAACCGGTTGCTTCCGGTTTCGATGCCTACGTGGACAATATTTTAATGACGTGGCTACCCGTTTTTATATTATACCCGATTTTTCTACGTGGCAACCCGTTTTTTAAAATCACCCGGGTTTATAACTGGGTTTTTTTTTTCAAAAACGACGTTATAAACCCGGGTGATTTCTTAATTTCATACAGTGTTATAAACCCGAGTGATTTGAAAAAAACGGGTTGCCACGTAGATAAAACCAGGTATAATATAAAAAAGGTAGCTAAGGCATCAAAAAATTGTTCATGTAGGCATCGAAACCGGAAGCAACCGGTTAAAAGGTACGCCAACGATCAAATTGGAACAATTTTGAAACTTTGACTACCAAATGTGCACAAAAAAAATTCACTACATAAATGTGTACAAAGTCGAAAGTTCATAGCTATTTGATGTCATTCTCCCAAAGTTTAATCACTATTTTTATTTATTTTTTTGGGAAAAAATGCCCTTGGGGCCTGGTCGTCTGTCGACTGAAGGAAGCAATGAAGCCTCTATCGATTGAAGAAGCACTGCGTGAGTGCCTCCCGCCCTCCCAATTGAAGCTCTGCCGGCTGCCTAAGTGCCGCCACCTCCGGTCCACCTGGTCATCACTTGTATCAGACCTCTCCGACCACTCTCTTACTCACCGGCGCACCAACAACCAACACCATCGACTCCTCTCTGGTAACCCTTTCCCTTTCCCTTTCCCTCTCACTCTCGCTCTTTCTCCCTCCCTTGCTCGCTCGTCTCCCTCTCACTTTCACAACCAACGGCAGCGGCCTAAACCCTAACGCCGCCGCCGCCACCACCGCCACGCACCGTTTCCGCCACCATCGCTCAGCCTCACTCCCTCGACACTCACCTCACCTACGCCTCTCTCCCTCTCGGCTACCACAACCACCGCTGGTCAGGGCCATTGCGGCCATACCCGAGCAGCGCCGCCGGTCACCGAACCAGAACCACGCCGTCTCCGCCATTCTTAATATCCGGTTTGTTATCTTGATCTAAATTTCATTATTTAGGTTTATCTCGATTTTACTGTTATTTACTTTTGATTTCAAAATTATAACTACATCACAAATATAATAGCATATGCGTGAGTTTTAAGAGGGTTTTGATACTTTGATTTGCAGAAACCGTGAATCGATATTTGCTTCCCTGCTGATTCTCTTGAATGGTACTTGAAGCTCTGCCGGCTGCCTCAGTGCCGCCACCTCCGGTCCAAGTGTCCAACTGGTCCGCCTGGTCAGTTGTCTCAGACCTCTCCGCCCACTCTCTTACAGTCTTACTCTCATCTCGGCCCCTCGTATGCTCATTTGTTAGGTGACCTAATTCTGCCTTTTTAATTTTAAAATTTCTAATCTTAACTTTATAGTTTATAATAATTTATAACACTAATTGATAATTTGTTACTTGTTAATTGTTAAAATTTGGGGATTTAGGTTTTTGAAACACTTAAAAGATCCGTCACTGTGCAATGAGGAGCAATTTACGCACAAAACATGTAGCTGCTGTTGTGAAATACCAAAAAGATCCAATTAGAGCCCTAGAATTGTTCAATTCCGCGAGAAACGAAGATGGGTTTAAGCATAATCTAATAACTTACAAGTGTATGATTGAAAACCTCGGTTATCATGGCGAGTTTGAAGCAATGGAAAATGTGTTTGCAGAGATGAGGTCAGATATTGATAATTATTTGTTAGAAGGGGCTTATATATTTGCTATGAAAAGTTATGGTAAAAAGGGTAGAATTCAAGAAGCTGTTAATGTATTTGAAAGAATGGATTTCTATAACTGTGAACCCGGGGTTCATTCGTATAATGCAATTATGAATATATTAGTTGAATATGGGTACTTTAATCAAGCTCACAAAGTTTATTTGAGGATGAAAGATAAACGAATTGTTCCTGATGTTTATACTTTTACGATTAGGATCAAGTCGTTTTGTAGGACAAAAAGGTCTTTTGCTGCACTTAGGCTTCTCAAGAACATGCCTGTGTTTGGGTGTGAGTTAAATGCGGTTGCGTATTGTACAGTGATAGGTGGATACTATGACGAAAACAATAAAACGGATGCATATATACTGTTTGATGAGATGCTTAAGAGAAGTATTTTTCCTAATGTTGTCACTTTTAATAAGCTTGTACACATTCTTTGTAAGAAGGGGGATGTTCGAGAAAGCGAGAGACTTTTTGACAAGGTGTTGAAGAGGGGTATGTCTCCAAATGTGTTTACGTTCAATATCTTTATTCAAGGTCTGTGCAAAACTAAGCAGCTGACGGAGGCTGCCAGGATGTTGGACTGTGCCAGTCGAGAAAATTTAACTCCTGATGTGGTCACGTTTAATACGCTTATATGGGGTTTATGCAAGAACTTGAAGGTTACGGAGGCTGAGAGTTACTTGCGGAGGATGATAAATAAAGGGCTTGAGCCTGATGATTTCACATACAATACCATTATTGATGGGTACTGCAAACTTGGCATGGTGGAAAGAGCTTTTACGATTCTGAACGATGCAGTTTTCAAGGGGTTTAAGCCTGATAAATTCACGTATATCTCTTTGATTTATGGATCGTGTCATGATGGTGATGTAGATAGAGCCATGGGGGTTTTTCGAGATGGTTTGAGGAAAGGTGTGAAACCGACTACGACTATGTACAACACGTTGATCAAAGGTTTATCCAAGCAGGGGCTTATTTTGCAAGCATTGGAACTAATGGACGAGATGCCAAATTATGATTGCTTTCCAGATACGTGGACTTATAACTTGTTGGTAGACGGGCTATGCAAGATGGGTTGTGTATCAGATGCTAATAACCTCATAAACGATGCTTTGTCGAAAGGTTTCATTCCTGATATTTACACATTCAACACGCTAATAGATGGTTACTGTAAGCAGTTGAAGATGAAAGACGCCATTGAAATCATGAATAACATGTGGGATCATGAAGTGACCCCCGACGCAATCACATATAACACAGTGTTAAATGGTCTCTGTAAGACTAATAAGTCTGAAGATGTGATTGGAACTTTTCAGGAAATGGTTAACAAGGGTTTTGTTCCTAACGTAATAACTTACAACACACTGATTGAAAGCCTATGTAAAGCTCGAAAACTAGACAAAGCAATGGAAATGTTCAGGGAAATGGAGAAAACTGGTCTAACTCCAGATGAAGTTAGCTATGGCACATTGATCAACGGGTTTTGTGATAATAACTATCTTGAAGGAGCGTATGAACTCTTTCGGAATAAGGAGAACCAACATAATCTCCACCACACAACTGCCACATTCAATATCATGATTAAAGCTTTTAGTGAAAAGCTGAAGATGGATGATGCAGCCAGCCTGTTCGATGAAATGCCTGACCATAGCTGTCGGCCAGATAACTACACTTTTCGTTGCATGATTGATGGGTTTTGCAGAATAGGAAACGTAGATGCTGGATACAACTTTCTTCTCGACAACATTGAACGTGGGTTCATACCATCGCTTGCTACATTTGGGCAGGTAATAAATTGTCTTTGCGTGAAGCATAGAGTTCATGAAGCAGTATGGATCATCAATCTCATGGTGAAGAAAGATGTAGTCCCAGATAGTGTAGACACCATATTTGAAGCAGATAAAAGGGTTGTGGCAGCTCCAAAGATAGTTGTAGAGGACTTGTTAAGGAAAAGTCATATCACTTATTATGCATATGAACTATTGTATGATGGTGTAAGAGATAAGAAGCTGCTAAAGAAGAAAGTTCTAATTAAGAGAACATGAATTAAGGTGTTCGCGTTACAATTATGTTGGTTTAGACTTTAGAACGTAAAATCAATCATCTATTACTTTCCATTGTAAATTATCTTGATAAAAAAAAAAGCTTGTAAACCGCACATGATTTCATTTTGTTGATTTCATTGTACCAAAAGTCCTACTAGAGAATGTAATCACATGTATATGCTTAATAGATGACATTGTAATACCCTATTTATGCTTTGTATCTTTAAGTGGAAATGCACCAAAGCCTTATGTAGCTAGTTTACGCTAACTTGTATGGTTGATGAGTTACGACTCAACCGAAAGAACAATAATATTTAAGAGCGTTTTGTATCCTAATATACATAATCTAGGATGGGTCTGGTTCTTATTCTTATTTGGTTTTCTTGAATCTTGATTATTATGGGGATAATAAAATCAGATTGATCCATGCTATTATTATGGTTGCTTTGTTTGGTTCAAAGGCAAAAATGTTTTTAATCACCAAATGATAGTACTTTAAATTTTAATCACTAAAAGATAGTTGTTTTGGATTTAATTATTAGAATATGATGTTTTTATCATTTTACTTAACTTTTTAACCTAAAAGTTGTCTTTTCTTTTTCTACTTTTGTAAAAAAAATTAATATTCATCAAATTTCATAAAACGAAACTTTATAAATTATCGATTTTTATAAAATGAAACTTTATAAAATACCGGTTTTTATAAGCTTTTACGAAAATTTATAACACAAACTCATATATTAAATGACAACTTTAAAATAATCAATAATCAATACAATAAGTTCAAAACGTAAAAAGTTACTTTTAAGTTTCCAACATTAGTCATTGACATTCAAAGAATAATATCCACATAAGCATCTAATAAAATCCAATGATTCACAAGTATAAAAGAAACTTAAACAAATCATATTTGATCAATCAACATAAACGGAAAAAAACTAGAATATTAAATAAATCACACGTATTTGGGATTTGTTGCTCGTTTAATAATTTACATGTTGGACACGTGAATTATTTAGATGTATATACTTATAGTATTCAAATTTCTTTTTGTTTAAGTTGATTGATCGAATATGATTTTTTTAAGTTTTTTATATTTGTGAATTGTTCATTGGTATTTTGTTTAAGGTTTGTTAATTTTAAATGTACAACACTAATGTTGTAAATTTAGAAATGAAATTTACGTTCTGAGCGTATTGTATTGGTTTTTTTTAATTATTTTTAAAGTTAATTTATAATGTTTGAGTTTGTGTTATAAAGTTTCACAACAATTTATAAAAATGATATTTTATAAAGTTTCATTTTATGATTTTATAAATTGGTAATTTGTAAAGTTTCATTTATAAAATTGGTATTTTCATAAAATTTGATAAATATTAGTTTTTTTATTAAAAGTTGAGAAAGAAGAAAATAAGAAAATGACAATTTTTGGATAGAAAATTAAGTTAAAATCAAAACGACTATCTTTTGGCAATTAAATTTGAAAGTACTATCATTTGGGAAATAAATTTGATAATCACTATGATCTAGGAAATAACTCTGCTATCCATTGGTTATTCATGTTTATAGGGCTGCTGGTCGTGCCCAAAGCCTATCTGTTTCTACATGTTTTCTAAGGTCATTGTGCTCGTTGTGTTCTAACTAATTTGGTGACTTGTTAAACTAGTCATTTTTTTTATATATAAATGAGAAAATGGGGTAAAAGTAGACCTGGAAATTTGGTACACGACGCGTATACAACATGAGTTTTCCGTATATGGGTTTTACAAATTCGTGTTTCGTGTAAATTCGTGTCAACACGAATTAAAAATTCGTGTTTCGTGTCTTATACAGGTACAACACGAATTTACCGACCGTATAAACACGTGTAAACACGCATAAATTTCATGTTACACGATAACCCGAATAAAACACGGATATACATGACATTAGATTCCCACTTAATTAACTAATTTGAAAATTTTTAGGGTTATTATGTTTGAATTTTTAACTATATATATTTTGGGTAAAATTCGTGTTTTCATGTGACACGTTTTTTATGTGTGTCGTGTCACGTGTCACACGAATTTTTCGCGTGTTGTGTTCGTGTTTCAGATCAAAACACGTTTTATAATTCGTGTCGTGTTCATGTTTGACAAATTCGTGTCGTGTAAAATTCGTGTCTGACACGCGACACGACACATATACACGTATTGACAGGTCTACGTAAAAGAGAAGGGAAGAGAGATTGAGGGAAGAAGGAAGATGAGAATTAAAGAACACGAATGAGACTTCATAGATTTCCTTTCATTCTTTTCCATTTCCCCTGAAAGATTTCGAGAACACAATGAATCTTCAAGATCCCTTAATTTCTCATCCAACATCCATTATCCCCTTCCGAGAACACGACGTTAAATCCATGAAGTAAATTAATGGAGGTATAGGAGTATTGTCGTAGTGGGCGTTGGTAATGGGGCGATGGCCGGGTAAGTTTTTTAACATTTGGGGTCATGGGCGGTGGCTAATAGGTAACGGTAGTGATTTATATCCGATAATTTTATATCATTTGTAATAATGTATAATAACAAGAACATTTTACATTTCTATCAATGATTTTTAATACAAATTATGTAACTTTGTTACCTATTTATATAAAATGAAATTTAAAACATGCTAAAATGTTACATGAATTGGTAAAAGCAGTACAATGTTGTATAATTTATATCAAAAAACACTTATTGTGTAATTCACTAAAAAAATAAAATGTTAATTATATATATATGCTTTGAACCTTTAATATTAAATCTTAATGATAATAAGTTGATATCCATAACTAAATAATAAACTATTAAATTTTGATCAAGGACATAATTGGTCAAATAGAGAAAATAAATTTGGACATTAAAATATACTGATCACATCTGGAGGACTGGAGCCGATTAAAGGATTATTATTGTAGAGTATAAGAACTCTCTTATTAACGATAAATACATGTCAAAGTGATACAAAAAAATCCCAAAATTACAAACATCACATTAATAAAATGTTTATAGGTAATTATACATATAAAAATGTCCTTTGATAAATAGTTAGATATTTTAAATCATTAAAAAATTAATATAAAACCTTCATTGTTTTAAAAGTTATAGAACAAACTTAAAGACCTTAATTAGTTAGGTCTCTAATTTTTATAAGTTATGAGGATAATATTCATGAAAAAAAAAACTAAATGCATAATATTAATATAGTAAATATCAATTTTTCATATAATATAATCAATTAAAAGTTGGATGATCATCATATAACCTTTATAGTTCGATAAATATGAAATCTTATAAAAATTAGATAATCTCAATACCTATTTTTTTAAAGATAAGTTTTATTCCATCAAATTATTTATAAAAAAAAAAAAAAAAGAACTTTTGCTTGTCTTTAAGGAGACACAAACAACCCAAGAAAAAACCATAATTACATACTTGATGAGTACATAGTACATACTGTGAGTTAAACCCAAAACCTAACAGGCTAACAAGAGGAATCTAATATGGGCTGACAATACCATGCGACATCATGAAAAGAAATATAGCCAGGCCCGTCCTAAGCAATTTCATGTCTTGGGTAAGATAGAATAATAATACCCTCTAAAAAATTAAAACATACAACATACTATTTTTTAAAGGGGTTTCAAACCTAGTCAAACTAGGTGGCTATCCTCATGGGCGAATTTACGTTGAGGCCAATGGTGGCACGTGCCACCAGTCAGCTGTTTTTGAACACCAATAAAATACTTAGGTGTAGTCTAAAATTACTTCATAGTTAAAATGGTGCTACCACTTTTTTTATATTGTGCCACCGATCTTTTAAGAGAAGGAGAGAGATAGAAAATGCTTGTGTGCTCCTTTCTGCAACAACAAAGTTTTAATGAGAAAGATAATTACTGTAACTGATGAAGTAATATGGAGAAGGACTCATGGAGATAAGTTAACCCTTTCTTGAAATTGAGTTTGATGGTGAGAGTGAAAGCAATGACGCTGCTAGAAATGGAGGAGAAAAGGAATGGTGAGTCTGGTGAGAAAGAAGGAAGGCAAAGAGATGAAAGTTAAAATGTGTGTGGTTGGTTTTTATGAAATGAGAATTAATTAAACCATTAAAGGGACATAATGAGGATATGTACATTGGAAATAACTCTTTCTTAAAAGATGAAAAGAAAGTTAAAAAACGTGAGTGGTTTTTAAGTTTTTCAAGATGGTTTATTAATTTCCATCTTTTTTTAGATCTATTAATTATTTGTTTAAAATCAAAAGATTTAGGTGTATTAAAAAGAAAAACCCCTTGATTTGGTTTAATAATGATGTAAAAGGTACATTTGTAATATCTTTATTTTTAAATTAACTATTATGATGTTATTTGGACCGATCTAACAGGTTGAACCCGATTTGATTTTTGATATTGCAACAGCAAGATGTTTGGTTCGACGTCCAACCAGTTTTTCAATTAAATAAATTGAATCATTTGGGTTTGATGTCCATTTAGGGATGACCAATTCAACTTTTTGGTAAATAACATTTAGGGATGACCAGTTCAACTTTTTGGTAAATAATATTGGTTTAAAAAATTTTCAAAATCAAAGAATCCGACTCGATGAACCCCAAACTAAAATGACAATCAACTTTAACAAATTGTGCCACTAGTGAAAGGATTTTCTAGATCTGTCACTGGCTATCCTCATGCAAATTCTGTTGTGTTCCCCATTGGAAGCAACAATCTTAATTTGTCCATGAAAGTGTAATGGAAAGTAAAGCAGAAATTATTTATTACCTTCAATTTATCCTCTTGCTCTATAGTATGAATTCTAAGCATCCAATAAGCTTCTTGTTTATTCTTCACTTTTTCAGTTATCTGATATCAAACGTCAATTGACCAAAAAATCATATATATACAAATACAAATACAAATACAAACAAATCCACATCCAGATTATCATCCTTAATTACCACAACAAACTTATACCAGTTGCAACAATGATCAATCTCAAACTTGAAGAAATACATATGGAGTATAAGGACTTGGCCCTTGAATCCTTGATACGCTTTTTGTCACGTATGGCCTACTTTGATAATAGAACATTAAACCAAATAGAATACGTGACATAATTTTGAAACCGGAAACGACAAAAAATAGAACAGAATATGGATATCAAAATCGAACAGACCTTCGTGCCAAAAAATCAAACATAGTCAGATCTTCTACTTGAGTGACCACTGCAGCTTTTCTGATTTCGTGTGTACTGCTGCCTGCGTGACCCTCCATCTACTACACAACTTTCGCGACTTTTTGTAACCCCATGATTCTTCGACTCTTTTGATTTCGATTTGAGAGGTCGATTCGTTCCTCACTTCCATGTGCTTCTGTATATGCATCTATTTGGATTAAAAAAATGGGTCTAGTATCATGGGTATTGGGCTAAATACCCCCAAGACCTGCCCTAAATATAGTCACTAATGTTGTGTTCTTGTTCATGAGTTTAGGGGGAGTGAAAGAAATTGATAAAAAATCAACGTGTTTTTACAAAACACTTAATTGAGAAAACATCTTTATATTGTTAACAAAATTATATCGTACGAGACATACATTTTTTCTAACTTTTTCATGTTCTCTTGTTTCTTTCCGTCACACTCCCTTTCTTTTTCTCTCTTCATTTTAAAATTTTCAAAAAAGATCGTAAAACAGAACTTTAAAGAAAAAAACGAAACTAGCTTCAATAATATAAACTTGATCAAATGTCACTGCCTTAAATGTTGCATTTACTAGAATATTTAAAAACTATAAAATTAATAATAGATCCAAAGGGGAGCAAAGTGCAATTTATTGAAATTTGAAACAAACGAGATTGAAATATGTGAAAAGGGAGTCAAAGTTCAGGGGGCCAAAAGTCAAAAAACAGAGCAAAATGGATTAAACTACAACTGTTTAATTGTGTGAATGACACGTCCGATTGCTCGACATTGCCGACTCAGCAAATTGGTGCAGGAAGAAGAAAGAAAGATTTGTTTTTATTAAATTGGGGCACAATCCACATCTTGCTTAAACCAGTCAGTCAATTAATTCCATTTCAACCTCCTTTTTCTTCTTCATCTTTGTTTGTATTATGTGTGATTTCAATTTCATGATTTCATCAATCCTAACAATACCCACATTCTGAATTTTTAATATATACTATAAAAACAATACAATATTACAATCCTCCGTCTCTATGTGTGTGTTCCTTTGTCATTTTCCCCAAGATTTAGTGTTAATTACTCCTCTTGCATCCTCTCGTCCTATTTCAAGAAACTTTTCAGATCTTTATGAAATGGGTTTGCAATAAATCTTTGATTTGTTGTTTGAGATTAAGAAATCGGGTTTGATTTCATCGAAGAAGAAGAAGAAGAAGAAGAAGAAGAAGAAGAGATGGATGTAACACAGGCTTCAGTCATTCATCATGTGGGGATTGTGTTGCTTTTGATTTGGTTACTTTCTTCATTCGATTACTCCCACCCATTGCTTTACTTCCTCTCATTCATCTATCTCTACATGGTAATTATGGATTACTAAACTATCATTTATTTGAACTTGTTTTTGGAATCAAGATTGTGTTTTTTGGGTTTTTATTAAAGGTTCATGATCGTTACGCAATGAGATTGAGAAGAAAAGTAGAGTTTGAGGAGAGAAAACAGGCAAATCAAAAGAGGGTAAATCACTGAATCACTTGAACTTGACTGACTACTTTTTATTGGATTTAATCTGTGTTATTTCTCAGATTCTTGAAATTTTATAGGTGCTTTCTGATTTTGAATCTGTTCGGTGGTTAAATCATGCAATAGAAAGGATCTGGCCTATATGTATGGAAGATATTGTATCACAGAAAATTCTCCTCCCAATTGTACCATGGTTCTTGCACAAGTACAAACCATGGACTGTTGTATGAATATGTTTTTCCTTTTATCCTTTTAAAAGTTTGTTTCTTTATGAGTACAAACTAAAACTATGCATATAAACCCAATGCAAACGTATATTAATATAATGCAGAAAGAAGCAGTGATTCAGAATATATACCTTGGAAGATCTCCACCAATGTTTACAGAAATGAGGGTTTGTCGTCAATCTACTGGTGATGATCATTTGGTATGTTGTCTTGTTGAGGTATCAGACTTGATTTCTTTTGGTAAGTTTCTGATTTGATGTTGATTTTGTTGAAGGTTCTTGAGTTGGGGATGAATTTTCGGACAGCTGAAGATATGAATGCGATACTTGCTGTGAAACTGACAAAAAGATTAGGGTTTGGAATGTGGGCAAAGCTGCATTTGACTGGAATGCATATCGAAGGAAAGGTTAGTCGTTTAGGATTCGAGTTAGAGCTTCGTTTCAACCTAGCTGGGCATTTGGTTTGTGAATTGGTATTTGAATGAAATAAAGTTTGTCTTTTAGTTATTAGTACGTTTTGGTGGTGACATGTAAAAGATAGTTTTAGGCGTTCTTTCTTTTTCATCAAGAGCCTTTTCTGAAGTTTAAAATTCATATTGTGTGTTAGTTAGGTTGCAACCTCTGAATTTACCTCTTAGAGTTGTCTGAACTAAAATCATAACCCTCCCTCTTAAGGCTTCCTCTTAATTTCAAATGTGGTTTTCAGACTTCAAACATGTAAACCTCTTAAAAAACAAATAAACCTTAATATAACTTAAGCATTATAGGTTGGAATTTAATTGATTTATAAGTCGGTAAGAATATCAATTTCTATTAAAAAAAATTGATAACAATAAATGAAATTTATTTTAACTCTTCATTTGTTATCAAAAGTATCATTTTTGTTATCAAAAGTATAAAAACAAGCTCATTAACTTTTAATTCTTTTAAATTTCATTCCATGAACCAAAAGTCAACCAGGGAATTGTGTAAACCACATTTTCTTGGTCATATGAGTCTGCTATTGATCTCATCTTTCTGGCTAACTTTTTTATGATCTTTAAGGTGTTGGTTGGGGTGAAGTTCCTTCCAAAATGGCCTTTTCTTGGACGGTTGAGGGTGTGCTTTGTTGAACCACCATACTTTCAGTTAACTGTAAAACCAATGTTTGCTCATGGGCTCGATGTTACCGAACTGCCTGGGATTGCTGGATGGTTGGTTAGTATACTTCTTGAGTCAGATATATATCTTTCTCGTCAGAGTCTGATATTCATCTACTTGATTAGGATAAGCTTCTCACACTTGCATTCGAGGAGACGCTCGTTGAGGTGAATATCTTTAGACTTTCCTGATCATCTTTTGTATATATAAATCACCCAAGAAGCTGTTTCTGATTCAAATGTTTGTTGTTGTTCTGCAGCCTAATATGTTGGTGGTGGATGTTGACAAATTTGTTTCACCCCAGCCAGGTAATTGCATCCAAGAACATAATCGATTGTATGCTTTAAGCTTAACTTGATGAACAGTTCAATCGAATCTTGTTCTCTTTTGTTGCATTCTAATTAGTCTCGAATTTTAGAACCTTGGTTTTCCGTTGATGCAAAAGAGCCTCTTGCATACGCTTTAGTGGAGATTGTGGAAGCAACTGACATGAAACCATCAGATATGAATGGTAAGTTTGCATCAGAATAGGCAAACTGTCACTACAACAGAGCGGATTTTCTGAAACAATGATTCGCTGGAACTCTTTTCAGGGTTAGCCGATCCTTACGTAAAGGGTCAACTTGGAGCTTACAGGTTTAGAACCAAGACCCAAAAGAAAACACTGTCTCCAAAATGGCAGGAGGAATTTAGAATTCCGATCACTACTTGGGAATCGCCTAATCTTCTCATTATAGAAGTTAGAGATAAAGATCACTTCATTGACGACATCCTCGGGTTTGTTGTTTTCTTCAGCCGATGGCTTGACCGTTTGATATGATAAGTAATAAGAGCTTTGATTTTGTTTCAGTGATTGCTGTATAAAGATCAACGATCTTAGAGATGGCCAGCGACACGATATGTGGTTGCCACTTCAGAATATTAAAATGGGAAGATTGCATCTTGCAATAAGCATTACTGAAGTCGACAGAAAGGTATTACTATTCCCTCGTTCTTCAGTACTTTCAATCCAAATTGTGAGGTTACTCAAATGATAATACGTCATCAATAATTCTTTATAGGTAACTGAACCACCATGTGAAGGGGATGCATCAAGCAACAACGAGTTGAAGAGAAACTCTTCGGCACCTGAAACAGCAGATGAAGGAGCCAATTCTGGTGAACTGCCTGAGAAATCTCCTCTGGTGGCAGATGATTTTGAACCCATTGATGTTGAAGGGCAACGACAGACGGGCATATGGGTTCACCGTCCAGGGACGGAAGTTCCACAAGTTTGGGAACCGAGAAAGGGGAAGAACAGGTTTCAGAAAGGTAGCGAGTCGGTGGGTAGCAGCACCAAGTCTGGATCATATCTAGATGACACCAGCTTCTCAGATGATAGCATGGAAGGAAGCAGATTAAATGCAAGAAACCGGGTTAAGAGAGGCCTGAGTAAGATCGGTTTAGTTCTCAACAGAACGCTTAAAACAGAGGGCGATAAAGCCCGGAGCTTTAAGAAAAAAGATACTGATATCGATTGGGACTTGCAGTCTCCGTCTCCGCGCCAAAACGTTAGAGCAGTGAATGCAAATGGGGTCACGGTGAATTTGGTCATGGAGGAAAACATGTTATCTCCAAATCAGGACTTGAGAGAGGAAAGTGGTCCAGATAGCCCGAATAAGAGGAAAGTAAAAGATGTGGCGAAAAGCATTTTGAAGCACGCTGGAAACTCGGCTCGAAGTATGAAGCATGTACTTTCTGGTAAAGGGTCTAAAATGAGAAGAGATGCCGAATTGGCCGTGGAATCAGACTCTTCGTTTGAAGGTTCTTTTCCTTCCCCTGTTCACGAATTTGAAGGAGATGCAAGTCCACAAGTTACTGATACCAAATCTGAGGATGTAAATGGTCCAATGGATTCCGCAGATGCAGGTCAGGAAGTCGAAGCTGATGATTCCCTAGAGCCACTCGTTACAGAACCTGGTGATGCATATCAGATCGACGATAAAAAGTCTCTTGACGATCTTGAAAGCCCACAACTAAAACCATTCGAGTAATATCACAAAACCCCAATTGTAGTATGGAATGGTGTTCTTGATCTTTATGACTCAAATCCACATCAGCTTAGAGCAGCTAAAGAATAGTGACAAGTTTATTTCTTGTACTTCGTTCCTAAATACAAGTAAATGGAATGTTTTGTTGATAGCTCTTTTGATTCTCTTTACACAAATTTCGGTGGACGTAGTATCAAAACTGGGATATGCAAAAGAACAAATTCTATTAATAAATGATGCTAGTTTTTAAGAATTTCTTCAGACAGATTGAACAATAGTTTTCCCAGGAAGTATACACTGAAGAATCTGTCTCCACATTGCCAATTTTGGTACAAAACCATTCTCTATCATCTGCTTTAAAACCAAATCAACATCTTCTACAAGGTTGTCTTCACAAAAGCCACTGATCATCAGTTTATAAGACTCAAAACTTGGAACCATTTTCTTGGATGACATCTTTTGGGTAAAATTCATAGCCTCGGCATATTTCCTGCTATCGAGTAAAGCATACAAAACCTCCTGATAGGTGCTCGGAATGGGTTCACACCCTGTCAGTAACATCCTATTGAAAAGATGAATGCTATCTTCAACTCTACCATTCTTCCTTAAACCAGAAATCAGTATGTTTATCGAGATTGTATCCGGTTCTACGCCTGCTGCTTCCATTTTCTGCAGCAACAAAGAAGCTTCGTCAACACGACCAACTTCACACAACCCATGCATCAAAGTTGAAAAAGTACGCACATTAGGCGTAAAACCTTGTTTAGGAATTTCATCGAACACTTGGAATGCAGCATCAACATCCCCCTCTTTACACAAGCCTTTGATGATGATATTCAAAGAACAAGCGTCAATCTCAACACCTAGTTTCCCAGCACCCATATAAACCTCATAAATCACATCAAACTGCTTTGTGTTCACGAGCAAATTCAACACAAAATTAAACGTTTTCGTCGTTGGCCAACAACTATAACTTGGCATATTGAAAAGGGTTTCGATTGCTCGGTTTACTCGACCAGCACCCAGACCATATATCCTAATCACATTGTAGAAAAACCCATCGGTAAGTCTACACGCCTTCTCAAGCTTGATTCTCTCCATCACTTGTTCAATTCCATCATAGTTCTTGGCTTTTGAAAGATTATTTATCACGGATGTGTAAAGAGCTTCATTAGGTTTATAATCTTTCCGCTTCGAGAGTTGATTTAATACCGTTAGTGTCGAATTGGGATCTTTTAGGGTTTCGAAAATCTTGATGACTTCATTAGAGCTTAACCAATCTTTATGATTGCGTAAATCAAAAGGATCAGGTTTTCTAGAAGAATTGATTGAAGCAGATGAATGATAGCAGGCTGCTTGAATGAAGATCAGACAGATTTTGCGAAGTTTGGTACTACAAATAATGATCGAAGGAGAAATCATTTTGCTTCTTCAGGAAATGTGCATAAGCTGAGAGCTTCGTCTCTTCGCATTGATTCATCGAATATCTGAAATTACTTGCATATTTAGTCCCAAAGTTTCCTGCATCACACAAACAAGCAGCAGGTGAGCATGGACGGTTCGGTTTCTACCATAATCCGAAACCAAATCGAAAAATTCGGTTTCCGGATTTGAGATTCCGTTCGTTGTTCGGTTTCTCCGTGTTCGGTTTTTCGGTTTACAACGGTTTGGGTTTTGAGTTTAAACCGATTTGGGTTTTGGGTTTAAAAAAACCTAAATTTATAAAACTTAAATCACCAAAATACAAATTACTAGCTATTAACATCAAATCAAACTCAAAAAACTTGTAAATCACAAACCTTTTCGTGGACGGAGAGATGGGAGTCGCTGAAGGAGAAGGATGGAGGCGAGGAGCGATGGAGGGTGAAGCCTGGAGCTGGAGTCGACGGTGATGGAGCGACGATGGTGGATGCAGCAAGGAGTCGAACGGTGGTGGGGCTAGGGTCGACGGAGGTGGAGGCAGGGAGTGGCGGAGTGTGAAGGTTGGAGAGGTGGAGGAGGCGAGGAACGATGGTCACGTCACGCGGAGAAACAAAAATCCAACCAAGCGAAGAAGAGGGAGGCGCAGCACTACTAGGAATTACAAAGTGGATCAGTGGATCACACTTACATATGCTTTTTATTTTTAAACTAATATATTAATTCCTTATTCTTTTAAATTAATATATTAAAAATATTAAAAAAAGTTAAAGTATTTATTAAATTGGTTCGGTTTTTAGGTACAATCCGAAACCAAACCGTTTGGAACGGTTTTTTCGGTGTTTGGTTTTTCCGGGTTATCGATTTTCTGGTTTTTTTTGTTTGATTTTTCGGTTTTCCGGTTTGGTTTCACCCCTACAAACAAACCACAAACTTTTTTGTGGAAAACTTGTCTACGATTTCTATATACAAATTGAGTTATAGTTTTTTAAACGGTTTATTATTAAAAAACCAAAATGTTTTTTCATATTTTTTGCGTTTTCGTTCCTCAATGTTATGTTTTTCGTAAAAGTTCTTAAGTTAATTTTTTCTTTTTGGTTTAGTGCAATTTGGACATTGAAACCCGGTTTTTCAGTTTTTAAAAACCCGGTTCACTAATTATAATCGGAGTCTAATGTCCAAATTTCACTAAACGAAAAAAAAATTTAACTTGAGGACTTTTATGGAAAAAAAATAGGAATAATTATAAAAATTTACGTGACCAAACACCTTTTGTAACGTAATGCATTAAAAAATGAAAAAAAGTACAAATCAGTGGTCACGTAAAGTACAACAATTTACGTGACCAAACACCTTTTGTAACGTAATGCATTACAAATGAAAAAAAAGTACAAATCACGTAAATTGTGGCTATCACGTAAATGTGGTAATTTAAAGTGTGACAAGACATCCCACCAAACATTCATGGGGAAAGAGCAAAAATGGTCACGTAAAGTACAACAATTTACGTGACCAGACACCTTTTGTAACGTAATGCATTAAAAAAAATGAAAAAAGTACAAATCACGTAAATTGTGGCTATCACGTAAATATAGTAACGTTAAGTGTGGCTATTTTGGTAAAATGTATATAAATTGGCTAAAAAGTGAATAAACATGTGAAAAATGGCTATTTTTGTAAATATCCCAAAAAAATAACATGGATGAACGAAAACGCAAAAAAAAAAAAAAAAAACAAGTTGGTTTTTTTCCATAATAAACCCTTTTCTAAACCACTAGTACAAATGGCTTTCATTTTACAATTTTAAAAGTATTTAAAAAAATGTTGAAATCCAGTGTTTCGTATTTTTACTGTTTATAGTCACTTATTTATTATTTATCATTAATTTTTTTTGTATATAATTGTACGATTTATTCATGGAATGAATTTTAAAAGAACTAAAATTTAAATTCTAATAAATAATTTATTTCATGAGATAAGATATTTAGTGTCGGCTAGAAGTGTGTATTGTAAAATATGATAATCCTAATTTATTACGAGGGTTTAATATAAAAAAAGCCAACATGTTTTTCACGTTTTTGCAACTTAGTCCTTCCGTGTTATTTTTTACCAATAAAATCCTTAAGTAATATATTTGTTTGTGATTTTTTGGAATTTTTCTTTATTTTTTCAAAAAAGGCTTCAACTTTGTGGACTTTCGGAAAAATATAGTGAAACATGTTGATTTTTATGAAAAAAATCAATGGTTGATTATGAAAAAAAACAAAATTTTTCCGAAAACCGGATTGAAAAAAAATAACTTGAGGATTTATCTAGGAAAAAATAGCACTGAGGGATTAAATCGCAAAAAACATGAAAACATGTTTTTTTTTCATATTAAACTCGTATTATGATCATAGGAACAACAAATTCTTTTAACTATGAATTTTGATGCAATTAAATAAATTCTAACTTATTTTATTGATATTTGAAGGCTTTTTTTATATATTAATATAAAACTCTAATTAACAATATAGCTATTTTCAAACGTGGTTTCATTGTTCATTGAACAGTGAAGCTAGCTGCCTAAGGCTGAAGCAGGCAGATAAGCATCTGACTTATTTTATTATTTTATATATATTACTAGTTTTGCATCCCATGTATAATATGAGTATATTTAATAAAACATATACAAGATAATAAAATGTTGATATCAAAATAATATAAAAAAGTATCATTAAATATGAATTTAAATATGATATAAGCTAATTATAATAAATAAAAAGTAAATATAATAACATGATTGCATTTAAATTGGAAAATAGTATTTTTAATATTATAAGATTATAATGTACCAGTTATGCGATCAATTATTGTATGTTATATTGATATAATCGATATTTAAATATATTTTTTTTTCAGTGATAAATAGTTTAAAATCAAGCTCTCGTATATGAGAAAAATTGTATACATTTTTAAAATTGATTAAGTTGGTAAGATAAACTAATATTAATAAAAAAAATTTAAGAATGAAAATAACTTTAAATTTAAATTATTTAGTTAGATTGATTTTCATTAATAGTGGCTAAATTAAATAGTAATTAGTTTTAGTTTTTCAAATAATTAAAGAATAAATTGAATGAGTTATATTAGGAAAATTGAGAGAGAAAATGAAAAACTCATTAGTTAAGAAAGTAATACGTGTCACTAATTGTTTTGCTTTATATATATATATATATATATATATATATATATATATATATATATATATATATATATATATATATATATATATATATATATATATATATAGGGTGAGGATAAAATGAGGACCGTGCTTAAAATGAGGACAATAAGAACCAATGAAATTGTTTGAAATTGTGAATCAACCAATGAAATGCAAGGTGACAATTTTGTAATTAAATAGACCTTTGTACACCTTGGACAAGCCTTCAAGGGTAAAATTGTAATTTGTGCACCCTATCTAATTTTAACAAATATACGATTTTAATGAGGAGGGATTCAATTTTTTAAAACCAAATTGGGGATTATATAAAAATGAAGAGTGAGGTGATGCGATTCACGACGGCAGTTGATGATTCACGATGTTCGCGTCTAACGGCAGGAGTTGTTTCACGGCGGCAAGATTCACAGTTCGAATACCTCTAACAGTTGATTCATAACGTTGACGATTCACAATACCGCTGACGATTCACATCACTACCGACGATTGATAACGTTGACAATTCATTCATCTAATTGGTTAGTAATAGCATCGACGATTTACAACACCGACATAGTTAACAACACGTACTGCTATGGTTCACAAACACCGACAGCCATAATATAACATTGATATTTGACGACATGACCATGGTTCACAAACACCACCGACGATTCACAACTCTACCAGTATTCATGACACCACCAATAATTCGTATTTTATGCAACCTATGGTTCACGACTTACGTGTGTGATTCATGACACAGACGATTTATCGATGATTACACTATAATTCACGATTCTTCTATGATTGATTACATAGTGATTCATGTAAATCATTTTATACAAATCTATACATCGTAACACATATAAATCGATACAAAATCTAACAATTACTATACAAAATAGCATCAACGACGATGATTCACTATGAACGATTCATTACAAACCGTAAAATAAAAACAAGAATATTGTTACAAGAGACGAGAGGATAGAAAGATAGTAAATGGAATAGTCGATGATCGATCATGATGGTCGATTTACTACAGTTTGATTCACGATGGTTGAGGGTCACATAGACGATTCACGACAGTGGAGAAAGAGAGTAGATGTAGTAGTTGGTCGCCAATCACGATGGTTGATTTCTTCGCATCCGATTGCGCTACAAAGAAGAGAGAGTGTAGGTGGAGGATCACGGCGGCCTGGCCTTTTCACCCGTCGTGAGATGTCAGAGGAAAAAGGAAGAGCCCATGAGGGTGAAGGACCATCGAAGAAGAGTACACTCCAATGAAGGGAGATATCGTCGGTCACAGTGGCCGGTTTTCTAAACTCGCCGGAAATTGAGAAAGGATAAAGAGGGTTGTTTGGTAAGTTAGGTAATTATGGAATTGAAAAAATAGAATAAGAGTTGCTAAAATTGTGATGATTTGAAACGAGGGGATAATTAAATTCCTTGACTTTTTTTTAATTAATCTTCATATTTCAAAAAGTCTAAATTGCCCTTAAGGGGAAAAAATATAATTTATGACATGTCATATTCTTATTGGTTCTTACCGTCTTCATTTTAAACACGGTCCTCATTTGATCCACTCCCTATATATATATATATATATATATATATATATATATATATATATATATATATATATATATATATATATATATATATATATATATATATATATATATATATATATATAGACACACACACACACACTAGGTACGGTATCGGCTGTGCTAAGCACAGCCCATGGTCCTAATGCTTGATAAAATTTCACTATAAAAATGCATATGTATTATAATGATTTATTTTGAAACAAATTCATAGATTTAGACAATTTGGCAGGCATAGCGGATTGGAAATGACAGCAGCCATAACAACATAAAAACTAAGTGTATGTGTAGTGAATATGTGTGTATTTCAACTGCAAAACATAACCCAAAAACAGCAACGATATTATGCATATCTGAATGTATTCATGTGGCATTTGTGTGTGTGATTGTGCGAGTTAAGTGTTACATAATGTGAACGATTGTGACAGCCAAGTTTAATCAAATTAATCAAAGCTGCTTAATCAAAGCTGGGATGATTGTGACAGCTAAGTATAAATGTATGTATTCATGTGGCCTTTGTCTCACGACGATGACAAACATTCTTTTTACATAATAACAGACAATAAAAAGTGAATTTGTCTCGGAACTGAAAGATGTCCATCTCTTTTTCTATTTCAGATTTTTACTTATTGGTAAAACACTTGCTTCATGCCATAACAAGTTAAAGACGCACAGATTCTGCATGTCCAGATACAAATATTCATGGGTGCAACATTTTGCAAGTGGGGGAGTGTAGGGGACGAGGGAGGAGAAGGAGTGGTGGTTGGCCGAGATGGTTTCCGATATGATTGGAATCGGAGAAGGTGGAGGGATGGAGAGTTGTGTATAAGTATTAAAAGAATTTATTAGAAATTAATATAAAGACTCAAAAAACTTCATTAGAAATTCAAAATTGATTCAAAGATATATTTAAAATTCCATGACCGATGCCACAAATAGCATTTAAATGGGCATCGAAAACGTCAATTTGGAAGCCATGTCAACTTATTGTCACATCAGCACAAAAATGACCAACTACTTGTTCAGATACCTTATGACACCAGGTTCATTGGCATATTTACATGTATTGGACAGCAAGGGCATATAAATCAATAATATAAATGTTTATGGCTAGAAAAATGATGCCATTAACTCATTTAAATTAAAAGATTCTACAAGTGAACCACTTTACATATCCAGTCTATTCAAAAATTAAAAGAGAGTTGACACGCTTAGGTAGAACAAATGGCACCAAATTCTAGAGAGAAACGTTTTACAATTTCGTTGCAAGTATGATCCCCAAAGATGTTGAAAACCATGATGTTTATGTGATTTGAGACGAAAGGGTAATTATTTTGGGGCTATAGAGTCTTACAAAATTTAGACAAAATAAACTGATAAAGATGATATAATGAGTACCTGCTTCAATAAACCACCATCACGTAGAGTATGTATCTTAGCTTCAATCTCAGATTGATTCATCCGGAATCTACAACTTCCTGGTCCAGTTTTCATCATATTAGTCTAAGAAAAAAATGCATGGATAAGGAGAAAAAATAAAAATAGAAATCCAAGAACAGAAGGATATTATGCTATTACTTACCATGTATTTGATGCCCTCGATATTCAAACTCGCTTGGGAATTGACCAATGATATATGCTGCAAGTGTTAATGCATTAAAGGTGAGTACATCCTTGATTTGTGGATTACACGGTGAAAATTGTGTGGGAAAGGTGATCACTTAAAAGAGGGGCTCAAAACACAAAAAGCAAGCTCACAAATTTACAAAGAAGAAGTTTGATAAGGTCATCTTATAGAGTAGGCTTTCATATCTGAAAAACAAAATAAACCCTAAATCAATCACGACATTTATGTGAAAATTAGTTATAAAATTAAAAAAAAAACGAACTTGGTTATGAAAGTGTTAGTGTTGTGATGATGGTAATCGTGGGCTGAAATATAATGTACACTTTTACTCTTTTAGGTCTAAATCAATCTTGGAGAACTGAAAACTATTAGCAATAAAATGTACTTGGTTGTCATTGGTTCTTAAGAGCAACCATTGCAAACTTGGGGCAGTTATGACCATTATTTGAGCATCATCATCATTGTCTTGAGTTTTGATCAAGTGCAGTTATTCCAAAATGCAAATTATGGAGCCCAAAATATATGGCAACTTCTGCAAAATTCTTTGAATATACGACGAACATTGGAATTTTGATCACATTAGTTGGAAAACCCATCAAAACAAAACAAAGTAAATATAGAGAATCAGGCTACAAGAAAATTGCAACTCAACTGCAAGGTAAAAAAGGCCAAACTGCAGCCAAAATGTTTCTTCAAAACCAGCATCTAAATCAATGATATCCCCACCCAGTAAAATAATGCACATTAAGCAACAAAATAATAAAAACTACAACCCAAAATGCTGCCAAAACTGAGCCCCTAAAGATATGCAAAGGTGCAAGTTAAACTGAACAATCTGATGCAAAATACTCAAAACATGTTTACATGTCATATAGCCTTATTTACAAAAAAGAATCTTTATGTGTATTCTAAATCCTAAATGAATCATAGAAACAATTGAGAATTAAAAACCAAATTAGATAAGAAGAAGGAAGTATTCGTGCACATGAAAATCAATTGAGAATTCAACCAACATAATTATTGTAAATAAACATATATTTAATATTTCGAATAAACTAAATTCGATTCCTCAATGCAAACCAATTATATGGTTCTAAAATCATTAAGACACTAAATGCATAAATTTCACTTACACATTTGTGCAAAATGGGAAGAGACCTAATTTAGTAACTTGGGATACAAGATGTCAAATCCACATTGATAATGGATACTACCATCTTCCTCAAAAACCTAAAGGCATTACATATTTCGAATTCTATTGATGAAATAATCATTCAATTATAAAAAAAATACATATACCTGGAAACCTCGATCTACCCGGTCTTTCATTCATTTCAAGTACTCACCAATAACAACTTCCCTAAAAAGCACGCATATAATATGGATGCCCAATCTGACAATTGTGACTTTATTTTATCATAGAAAAACACCTTGTCCAAAAAAGTGATGTAGTCCCTAGAAGCACAAAGTCATAAATCAAAACTAAAACAAAATGGGAATCGCAAAAAGAGATCCAGATCGGATAAAACCACAAAAAAGTGTACGTTATTAAGGGTTTTGATTGCTTTGAAATGACTTTAAAATCAAATTTTACTTACAAATTTGAGGCTAAGGAATCATTTCTTCAAAATCGAGTTGCAATGGTACATACTGATACTTGCCGATGGTTTTTTTTAAAAAAAATCGAGGCTAAGGAATCATTTCTTTAAACTCGTTTCTGCAAATTCCCCTTCGTATTCTTGCCAATCGTTTCTTCAAATTCCCCTTTTTCGACCAAACTACATGTACATCAAGCAACCCAAACAAATATTAACTTAAACAAAGACAACCAACTCCATAAGCTTTATAAGCTCAAGCAAATTACCTTTCAATCTGCTCTCAGGTGACCTTCTAGAACTTTAGACCTTTGCAGAAGGTAAGCAATTCAGTAAAACAAATAAAATTTTATATTTTTAGATTATGTAAAGATATGAGCAGAGAATTTGGTACCAAGTCATTATGATATAAATGTAATTGGATTATCTAAATGACTAAATTACATAGTCATTAGGTCTTTGACGCATTATCACTTAGATAAACAGATTCAAATTATGAGTAAGATGAAAACAAAACATAAATATTCAAGTATAAATACAATGACTAAATAAAAAAATAAATAACGAAATTATATTAGAAGGATAACTGAAAGAAGAGTAGTTATTCAAACCAAGAATTCAAGAAATAAAAAACATGGTCAAACACCATCAAATGTAAATCACTACTAAATCTACATGCATTGGAATTCAAAAACATTAAAGATAACAATGCATGGAAGGATATGCCATATATAAAACAAATAAATCATCAAGCCACAGAAGCTGATAAATGTGCATATATCCTAAGCGTATCAAGGAGGGCACATTCTTGCCTTTTTCTTCATAAATCATAATGTCAACAAAAACACACTACCATAAAGTTCACTGATCCACAAAATTCACAAAGAGTTGGTTGTAGCACATGTGTTGTTCATTGATCAGCAACACCATACAAGTAATTTTACAACACCATACAGGAATAAAGTTATAAAGTAAATTCAATGCAAGAAGGTAGTCGGTCGTACCTATACGAGTTTTGCGTACAAAATCAACGGTTTTTGTACTCTCTTTTTTCTTCAAATCTGTCTCCGCCGGCGATGTCGGGAATAAAACTCCGTCAATCCCCTGAACCGATATTCTTCTGTCAGTGTAAATATCCGGGTCGAATAAATAAGTCGTTTCCTCGCCGTCTCCGAACTTCACCGACCCATCGACCTCCTGGGCTACCACCTTATGCGGCACGTGAAGCGTGTCATACTGAATCTTTCCAAATCTTCTTAGAGTACAAAGCATATAATAGCAAGGGTACATCAAGATCACTGATTTAGGAACAATGTTGAATTAACACTCAAAACTTTTAAAAAGCTAAACTAAACTGGCAAATCAAAAAACCCTCTTATAATTCGCAATTACTCAGACGGATAGAGAATAGTAAAGATACAGGAATTCAACTCTTAATACATAGAAACAGACAGTATTAATATATTAAATCAAACACAAACACAAAGACAAACACAAACACATGGAATCATAGAGAGAGAGAATGTTTTCTCTCCAAAATTAAGCTGCTGATATTGAATAAAAGAAAGTATATCATACCTAAAGTTAACCTCTCCTCATTCCACCCTCTATCATCTAAGGAGCTTGATCGACGCAAATTGCTGGCGAAGGGTCTTGAACTGTGTGACGTTGAGTTGATGTATTTGAAAATCAGTAACAAACTAAAAGCAAAACGAGTTAAAACAAACCTGGAAACTAAGTTTGGTAGGCGGCGGTGATGGTTTTGGTTCGGTTGCCAGCGGCGCGGCCGTTCCTGGTCAGCGGCGGCAGCGGTGGTTGTGGTAGCCGAGAGGGGGAAAGGTGTAGGTGAGGTGAGTGTCGAGGGAGTGAGGCTGAGCGATGGTGGCGGCAACGGTGCGTGGCGGCGGCGGCTTTAGGGTTTAGGCCGCTGTCGATTGGTTGTGTAAGTGAGAGGGAAACGAGCGAGCGAGGGAGGGAGGCAGAGTGAGCAAGAAAGCGAGACAGAGTGACGAGAGGGAGATGGAAGAGATGGTGGTGGTGTTGGTGCGCCGGTGAGTGGCAGTGGCGGCGGTCGCCGGCCGGAGGTGTAGAGACAAAGAGCAGAGGGTAGAGTGAGAAAGAAGAGAGGGAGGGAGGGATGGTTATTGTGTGTTTGTGTGTGCTAAGAAAAGGAACTGATAACGTGTACACAATGAGACTGAATAGTTGTGTTCTGTTTGAGTGCTGATGTGTCAATCTAAAAGAATGCTTATCTTCTTTTTAGTATATATATATATATATATATATATATATATATATATATATATATATATATATATATATATATATATATATATATATATATATATATATATATATATATATATATATTTGGGTTCAAATGAGTACCACTAGTTTTGCGGAGTACCGGAGGTACCTCGCTTAAAATTATTTTTTTTGAAATTTTTTTTCATAATCATGTTTAAATTAATAATATAAGACTACTTGCAAAAAATCACACATAAACACACACTATAACTATGTGAAACGTGAAAGTTCACATGAACTGCACTGTTGTGAACGTATGTTCACAGCTAAGCATGTTCACATGAATTTTTCCACGTTCACATGACTTTTAAGAGGCTACGAAGTGTGAATGCGTGTAATTCTTTTACAAATATACTTATATTATTTGTATCTAAATGAATATGAAAAAAATTTAAAAAAAAAAAACTTTTTTTCGGAGCATGTTCACATCTTAAACTCGTATGTTCACAGGTACTCACGGTACTCTGCATTTTTTAGGTACTCACACGAACCATATTCTATATATATATATATATATATATATATATATATATATATATATATATATATATATATATATATATATATATATATATATATATATATATATATATATATATATATATATATATATATATATATATATATATATATATATATATATATATATAGGGGGTTCAATGGAAAACCACCATGCACCTGAAAACTTGTGAAAACCGCACTGCACCACCACAAATGCATCAAATTCCCCGCGTGATGCATCAAAATCCCGCATGATGCATCAAATTTTCCGCGTGATGCATCAAAATCCTGCGTGATGCATCACCTTATTTACGATCATGTCACCGCGTTTTTCATGAAATGCACCAAATCGGACGGTTTGCGTAGGTTTCCATAGTTTTCAGGTGCATAGTGGTTTTCCATTGAACCCACCCCTATATATATATATATATATATATATATATATATATATATATATATATATATATATATATATATATATATATATATATATATATATATATGGAGTGTGTCGTTAAATTAATTACTCCATTTTTAGAATATAATGTTTTTGGTAGATGACTACCGGATCGATGACAATTGAGGCTTTGGAGAAACTGACAAGTTCTGATGTGCAAGCTAGCTAGCTAGAGTACTTACTTCTCGATCAACCATGCATGTGTTGAAGTGTTTGATCTCAAACATATTTCTTGAATGTTGGTTGCAAGGGCACTTTTGAAATTGAAATATATTCTTTTGAGCATATGTATTGCCAATTCTGGAACTTGTGATTAATGTTTTGTTGATCCATCATATGCAAGTGATTTATATAAATTAAGATACGTAGTATGGTTTTTTTTTTTTATGAACGCAAACTATCTTACTTCTACTTATGAACTGCTTCTTTCCTCAAGTGAAGACTTTCGAACTTACTTTTTCCACCTAAATTTCAACTTGCCTCCGACGGGAGTCGAACTCGTCAGTGCTGTCTCTTAAAATTAATATTATCATCATCAACATTAGTCTTATTTTTAAAAAAACTTATCAAGAGTCCAACTTTAAGACTTAACAAGATATTCAATTCATATTTTCTATTTTATGTTTTACATACCCAGACTTGTGTTTTCTAATCCAAG
Organism: Centrapalus pauciflorus; assembly: GCA_020465985.1. Taxonomy (NCBI): domain Eukaryota; kingdom Viridiplantae; phylum Streptophyta; class Magnoliopsida; order Asterales; family Asteraceae; genus Centrapalus; species Centrapalus pauciflorus. The sequence continues at coordinate 293,330 of JAANYP010004305.1, forward strand.
ATGACATAAAAGTTTATATAACGATCTGTGGCCCTCTGAATTTTGAGGGCATGGGCAAAGGTCCATTTTGCCCTCCCTCTTCACCGGGCCTGGAACCCGTGAACTCTCACTTACATATCACCCTTATACCAAATGCGCTAAACTGGTAAACCCATTGGTACGTAGTAGTCCGGTGGTGAGCGTTGTTTTCGCATGATCTATGGTAATTAAGACCGTTGAAAAAATTATTATTTTGTTGAAATGTTGGATTCTTTTGCATTACTCGTTAAGTCGATTCCATGCATATAATTCCTTGCTCAATATTGTTGGTTACTCAATGCACGTCTTTTGACATTACACAACTCAAGGAACATGCATGGTGACGCTCTAGCTACGTACTGTTGGAAAAAAAATGTAAATTTTTCAAAGAAAAAAATGTATTTTCCATGTTTTGGACCAAATATAATTATATATAATTGTGAGATATATAATTAATATTTTGTGGGTATGTATTCTCCTTGAAGAGAGGATTACAACGATATAAAGAACGTACAAAACGGAGCTAAGATGAATAAGATATCGATGCTCAAAGATTGGTGTTTGATGTGGGAAAATGCAAGTTTAAAGTGTGAAAACTTGTCCCACATAGGAAGAAGGACCAAACCATGAGTGGTTTATAAGGAGGAGTCTTGACAAGTATGACAACTTGCTCCAAGACAAATGTTGGGTCCAAACAATAGCAAATCATTAAACTTCTGAGCACTTGTATCTGTCTTGTACTTTGTATGAGGTATTTTTTTTTGCGTGAGTCGCGTTTGTGTCTTGAACGAATCTAGACAATTCTAGAGCCGTTACAGAAATGGTTTAATGATAGAATTATTATATTTAATTATTAATACAAAATGTTTTTTATTACAATTAAATATAATTAATTTATTGTTACAACTCATAGTTTAATAATACAATTATTATATTTAATTATTAATAAAAATGGTTTTTTTTATTATTATTACAATTGAATATAATTAATTTGTTGTTACAACTCAATACCTATAAAAGGGATGGAGATGCAAACACCAAAATACACTTGATACACTTGAAATACTTGGAAAACACTTTGCATTCTTGAAACTTTTTGCACTTTAACGGCAAGACGTTGCTGATTCACGTAATTTTTCAGGCAAGTTGGTTACCTCCAGCAATACACGCTGGTTTGGCTGTTGTACCCTGGGAAACAGACTTCGAATCTGTTTTAAGGGAATCGTGTCAAACACGAAACTCAGCCTTCTTTTCCGTATTGTAATTTACTTTTCCGTATTATTATTTCATTTACTTGTAATTTTAATTTCTGTATTCTGATTATTTCCGTGTATTGTAATTTCATTTCTGAATTGTAATCTGTAATACATTTCTTATATTTTATGATTGGTATCGGGCACACTATCCCTACAATCTTAAAACAGATTTTACAACCACGATATCAGTTATAAAATTAGGAATTTTAGAGAAATTAAACAAGTTTTGTCTCGAAGTAAAAATTTCTATTACATTATTGTTTCGATTCAAACGAGTTTTGTCTCGAAGCAATTGTGTTTCCATTTCATTTAATTATTTCTGTTTCGTTACAAACGAGTTTTGGTTTCGAGATGGATTTAATTTTTGCAACAGCCTTGATTAAGTGTTTAATTTGAACGGCAGATTCGATTATTCACTTTTGGTTTCTTAAACATTGAACGGATGATTCAGTTTTAATTTTTAATATAAAATTTGTTATTATTCTCGTTCGGGTTACAAGTGTTTGAATGAACGGTTGATTCATTCTTCACTTTTGTGTTAAATTGAACGGCATATTCAATTTTAGTGATAAAATTTGTTATAATAAAAGAAAATTTAATTCTGTTATAAAGTGGTTAAATTGAACGGTTGATTCAAGTTTTGTCAATTGAAGTATTTGACATTGTTTATAACAAAAGATTTAATATTGTTATAAAGTGATTAAATTGAACGATTGATTCAAGTTTTGTCAATTGAAGTATTTGATATTGTTTATAACAAAAGATTTAATTTTGTTATAAAGTGATTAAATAGAACGGTTGATTCAAGTTTTGTCAATTGAAGTATTCGAAATTGTTTATAACAAAAGATTTAATTTTGTTATAAAGTGATTAAATTGAATGGTTGATTCAAGCTTGATCAATTAATGCATTTGACGTTGTTTATAATAAAAGTGTAATTATATTATAACGTGAGAAAATTTTCTTTATTGAAAATTTATAAAGTATTTGTTTGAAAAGAAGATTCACAACTACTTATAATTATTTTCTTGGCGTTAAAGAAAAAAAATGGAAATGTTAGATGGGGTTGTGTCACAGTCGATGACTTCAACTATAACATCTATTGCTAAACCATCGATTAAGAAGATGGTTGATATGATTGGAGTTCAAAATGCGAGTAAATTTGCCAATCATATTGAGAAATCAGAATTGTTTTCTCATTTGGATCTTGAACCATGCGTGGTTCTTGACGGCAACGGTGAAGTTGCAAGTGTGATGAATGTGAATATCACATCAATGGTTTCTGATGTAGAATTGGTAAGATCTGAACCGAATGAATGGTGGATTGACACTGGTTCTACCCGACATGTGTGTTCGGAGAAAACTTTGTCAAACACGAGACTCAGCCTTCTTTTCCGTAATGTAATTTACTTTTCCGTATTATTATTTCATTTACTTGTAATTTTAATTTCTGTATTCTGATTATTTCCGTGTATTGTAATTTCATTTCTGAATTGTAATCCGTAATACATTTATTATATTTTATAATTGGTATCGAGCACACTATCCCTACACGTACTTAATTTGTAAACACGTACTTGTGTAAAAAGTTACTACGTACTATTTAATTGTAAAAGGAACCAGACTTACAAACGATGATTAATTAGTGTGACACATTCGATAGAGTGCAAGTTGTGGTAAGACAACCTAAAATTTCAAGGATTACAATCATGACACAGGAAACATCAAGGGCTCAAAGGTATCAGGAAAATGTACAATGAAACCTAAAATTTTCGAAGATTACATATTAATTATTATTGTGCTAAGACAGACTAAAAATACCGTGTTGCATTACTTGTGGGGGTATCCAAAAATGACAACCAACACACACCCTAGGATATACATGCAACAAAACTCAAAAGTCTTACACACATGCTCATCTCAATGAAGAAAATTAAAGTCTTTTAATTTATGAATTTTTATTTGACTTACCTGGGTAATTAGGTAATCATATATTTTTTTAAATGTATGGTTCAAGTTATTGTAGATTCAAAACTTGCCTTAAATTATTCATTATCACTAATAAATCATCAATAATTTGATGTTTAAAATGTTGCTAAAAGGGTCACTAAAAATATAAAATGATAGTAAAAGTGTATATTTGTATATGTATACGTACACATATGATCTTTTGTGAACATTGTGAACAAAATGACTTTGAATCTTGTTGTTGATAATGTCGAACCTATCTATTAACCTATGAATCTTATTGTATCTTATGAATTTTATTGAATCATATTCCTTTTCAAGATCTTATGAATATTGTTGAAACATATGAATCTTGTTACAAATATTGCTATAAATATTTTGAACGTAATGAATGATGTTGCAAACAGTTCTATGCATCTTTTGAATGATATGAATGTTGTTTACAAATACTTATTGAATATATGAATGTTTATAAGTATTTTTTTTATTTATTCAAATGCTGTATTTTTTTATTTATTCAAATGCTGGCAATGAATAAAGTGTTCACAATGGATCTCATTCATATATATATATATATATATATATATATATATATATATATATATATATATATATATATATATATATATATATATATATATATATATATATATATATATATATATAGATTCAAGATCAATGGGGTACCATGTTAGACTTGGGTACCGGGGAACCATTTATAGCCAATCATTTATCATTAAAATCATCAAATATAATATAAATTTTGCTTAAAATTCTTTCCACATTAATTAATGTTGGGGGTAAAAATGGTATTAAAAAATTTAAATTAGAATCAAAGATTCTGTGTATCCCATGAAAATCTCCACTTTACTTAATATCATATATTACACTCATACTGAACATGTACAATGATGACACTCCATAAACCACGATTGAACATGTTCAATACCGTCAATATTGGTTTATCACCAACTGACTGCACATGTTCAATAACGTGTAAATGAAATTGAACCTTCATGAAGGTTTGAAGAAAATAATAGATACATTTATTTGACACATCCGGCTGAACATGTTAACTAAAACCCATTGTCGAATCCAATTGAACATGTGCACTAAAACCCATTGTCGAATCCGATTGAACATGTTCACTAATACCCATTGTCGAATCCAATTGAACATGTTCATTAAAACCCATTTTGAAATTTATTATAGATTTGTTATGGAAGTAAATCCCTATAATTAAGGGAACCATTATATTATTAGTTGTCATCTATTATTTAATATAAATCTAATTGACTATATTACCCTTTTAAATTTATAACCAAACATAGGTGGACTCCGGTTCCCCAGTCTAACATGGTACCCCATTGATCCCAACCCTATATATATATATATATATATATATATATATATATATATATATATATATATATATATATATATATATATATATATATATATATATATATATATATATATATATATAAATATATATAAATATATTATATATAGCTTGTATTTGAATTGAATTTATAATTTTTTTTGAGTGTCATAGATCAAATATGAAAGGTTTATTCTGAAAGAAACCAATATGATTTCATTGTTTTTTGTGTTTTCGTCTCTCAATGTTATTTTTTTCCCAAAAATGTTCTTAAGTGAATTTTTTCTACTTTTGTGTAATTTATCTATTAGAGCTCGGTTATAATTGGTAAACCGAGTTTTTTAAAAATTGAAAACCGGATTCTAGTAGCCAAATTTCACTAAACCAAAAATAAAAAATTAACTTGATGAATTTTTTGAAAAAAATAACATAAAGCAACGAAAATACAAAAAGAACGTAAAAAAATGTTGGTTTTATTGCTAATAAACCCAGTACAAAATGTCATTTCTGATAATAATAAGGAGAATTTACGAATATATAAATAATTAATGGGGAGGCGAATGCAAATGATCAGCGTTTCATCCCAAGTAGGGTTAGCGTAATTCATTGGGTTCATGAACCGCCCCATCATCTCTCTGTTTAGCAGGCCGGGTTCATGAACCGCTCACTCATCTACCATTTATCAGGCCGGGTTCATGAGCCTCCCCATTTCGCCTTCTCTATTTATACAAAGTCCAATTTCATTTCCTTTCACCGCCGCTGCCATGACCCAACATTTTCTCTTCTTTGATCCAGCAACAGCCCCTCCACATGAAATCCCCAATTCGATGTAAGCAATTTCCCTCTTTTGTTTGCTCCAATTTGTTATTGATTTCATTAATTAGGATATGGCCGGATGATCGATCATCATATGTGTTACATGTTTAAAATATATATTTGAAGAAGCTAGGATCGATCTCTATGGAGGTTTTTACGTTTATATGAATAATTATTTGTATTAGATTTTCAGATTTTTCTGTATAATTCCAACTAGCTTGTTCTCTTTGATTTTGTGTTAGCCATCCATCTGGATCTGCTCAAATTATCCACTAATATTTCATCTTTGGGCAGCCTGACAGGATCGGATCATGATCGAGAAGTTGATTGTTCATATGATTTTAATCAGGAGTTCTTGTTTCGCCATTTTGACAGACTCCTCCAAATCTTAACGAAGGTATGTATGAATCCATATCTCACATCGTTCTCTATTCATCA